>QUSF01000014.1:1245699-1337051 GCA_003676055.1 Chloebia gouldiae
TGTAAATTTTCTGTGAAAAAATAGAAATTGTAAACTGAGAATAACTTGAGTAATAGTATCTGTGATAAACTCTTGAGTTCAAAGCAATTTGTTTGCTTTGGAGTCTTCCACTTTTTGCAGTTGGAGGACTACAGTTCCATTTTTTCCCCCCCTCTTTTCTTTGGAAGAACACAACAGGAAGACTGCTTATCCTGTATGGTCAGTTTAACCATGAAACTCTCTAGAAATACATTAAAAAAATCAAACTTCTATGTCACAAGTACTTTCCCTAAAAATTGAATGAAAAGCAAGGAACCATGTTTGGTTTCTGACAGATGTCTATGCTAATGTACTGACTTTTGTAACTAAAGCTATTGTGCCTAAAGATTCATTTGTACATCTGCATTAACTGACACTGGAAAATGGCTGCAGGAGATGGAGCTCAGGAGATACAGACTCAGTGAATAACTTTGTGTTTCTTATCATTTGCTTATCACAGCAACAGCTTAATGTCAAGATGGTTACAGTTATAGGCAGGTCGAACTTGGTCTCTTCTATATGTAGGTCACTCCTGATACTTGTAGCATCTTCTACTCTGTACATGGCACCACAAATACCAGTATTGGTATTTTTCTGATGCAACTCCCTTCCCCTTTCCCGTAGTGCAAAATAGCATTGTTGGTTAATAGAAACTACATTTCTTTGTCTTCATTTCGTGTCTCGTCATCTTAGAGATAATTAATAAGTAACTAAGATGCTTAAAGTCACATTCAAGGAAGTAACTTTAAATAGCCTCTAATGCGCAATTTCCTCGTTGCTTCACATCTCTCCTGTGTTTGGGATTATTGACAGATTTGTCAAACAAGGCATGAGAAAATGTTTTCCCTGTATCATATCATATGCTATCTGCATTATAAAAAAATCCATTAAATTTTTAAAGCATTAACTTAATGCTATTAGAATTCTTCACTGTTTGCTATATATGTACTTGACTATGCGTCAACTTTCTGTTCTCAAAGCATGTTTCCATTTTGGAAGTAAATAGTTATGTGTATGTGGTTCTTTGTTTAGGTTTTGTTTGCTTGGTTTTTCTTTTTCCACTTAGTTTTAGTCACTTTTGTTTTTCTTGCTAAGATGGTAAGAATCAGTGTTACCCACCCCCAGCAGGCATTCAGTAGCTTTTATTGTTTCTTGTAGGCCAAGCCACTAATATACATTAGTAAGAGTTAGTAAAATGTATAATGTTTTAGTAATAAAGTGCTTATTGTATGACTAGTAGTGTTTCCTGATTTGTCCTTTGTACATGTCTAGAAGGGCCCTGTTCTCCCTCCCTCACTTAGAAAATAAAACAAATGTTTCTAACATCAAAATTCATTGCATATTTAAAGGCTGATAGCATGGCCACTGAGCTTTGGTGATTTCTCAGCTTTTCCTTTTGAAAAAGAGTATGGTAATACTAAAGCCTTTAAGATAACTGAATTTTGAAGACTTTGCAAAAGGAACGTGTCTGAATAACTGGTTGCAAAAGTTTAATATATCCAGAATGAAATCCAATTTTTTACTGACAGTCTAGATTTTGGCAAACTAGAGACCAAAACCCAGCAAGACAGCTAGATCTGAGGAGGGATTCCTGATTCTAAGCTAGCTAGAAGCAAAGACCATAAAAAAATAAGGCTGAATTTAAGCACAATAGGTGATGCCTGGCAGTAAAAGGTTTAATTTTATCCACAAGCTAGAAAACAGCCAGCAGGATTCAGTGAACTGTCCTTTATTCATATCTCTGCCTTTATATAGTTCAATGAACTCAATTGTAAAACATTGCCCCTGAATTTAAGCTGTAATTAAGAATATAATAAAGCTTCAGTTGAACTTCTGATAATCAGTAGATCTTCCTGGTGCACTTTCTAGTTAATTATTCTATGGGGTTTTAATGTGTTTGTTTACTGAGTTTCAGTTATCCACATACTTTTAATAAAGCTTTTTAAAATCTAGTTTATATTTTGTCATCTTGAGGTTAGAGGAAGTCAGAACCTATATATAAATACCATTTCCGTATGTTCAAACCAACATTAACTTGATTTTCTGTACTTGAGCTATTTCTATTGAAAGCTTTGCTTTTGTGGTGAAGTGTAGTTACTGTTGTGTCTAGATTCTTAACAGTATCGCTTTTACTCAGCTTTGCAGGCTATCTTTGATGACTAGGCAGAGCAGAATGGGGTATAAGGTCAGATGACTTTCAGGACTTCCTCTGAGAATTTTAGACTTTGTTTCAAGGTGACAACATGTTTTCTGGCTGAGTGATACAGGCTGGCATATGGCTGCTATGCCATGCTGCCTTAATTTGCTGAAGTCCCCAAGGAGCATCTAAGACTGCTATTTTTGCACTGGTGTCTGTTCTTCACTCCGTGTATTTCCCTTGTGAATTTTTCCTTTTAGGATAGTGTAAGGGTGTTTTGGATTGAAGATTGAAGTATTTTCTACTGTGTTTGTTGGCCAGGAAAATATTGGGGAAAGAGCAATGTTCCATCCAGCAAGTGGGTTAATTTCTTCTGGCACTTCATCTCCTCTGTGAAGCATGACATAAGCTAACATTTCTCGGGTTAATGGTATTCCTTTGTAGCCTTTATCAGGGGCTAGTAGGCTAGGCTTGCATTCTCTCCTGAGCAGGCAGTGTCCCTTTAGCACAAGATCCTATTGCTGCTGGTTCTTCACACTCAGGAAAAGGAAATGCTTAGTGGTAGCAATGAGGTGTTTCTCTTGCTTTTTGAGATAACAGTTTGCTGTACCCCTACTAAAATTCCAGCCAACTCCAAAGCAGCCTAATGCTACTAGGTAACTCCATTTTTCTGACATCCTATCTTCCAACTTAAACATGATCTGGTAGTACTTGGAGTGATCTAAGTTGTCTAGATTCATCTTTGATGATGGCAGATGGCAAGTTTAGTGTAAAGCTTATCATTTTTATCATCAAAGATATTTTATCTGTCGACATAGACTATGCATAAAAAGTTGCTATAGAAGCTCATGAAAAATTGCCTCTTCCAAGCAGCAGACTTGTGGGTCATCCTTTAGAACAGTGCCTTTTTATGGCTAGTTATTGGAACTCTTTCAGTCATTTGTTTCAAGGTGCCTTTTCACCCCTCACTGGTTCTCTCTGCTGTTGTTCCTATCAGTTATGTTTCGGCCTTTTCGCATTCTTCTTTTTGGATGTGAAATTCAATTGCAATAAGCTGCTCAGATGCCTTGTGCTTGGCAGGACAAGCATGCTTTACTCTTGCAAGATATCAGCAAATTCCTGCCACTTTAGGGAAAAGAGCTTTATGATGTGAGAGAAATGCAGAAAATTTCTTGTTTTGTGAAGGAACTGTAATGAGAGGGAAAATGTGTTTCTAGCTCATGATTCCAAAGCGTGTCATGCATGTTCAAATTTGCATTTCTCAAGGTAAGAGTTAGGTCTAAAAGTCAAGTAGAGCTTTCTTTTCTGCTAAGTTTTCTGATTTTGCTAACCAGTCATATTTGTATGCCACTGAATACAAGGGGGAAAATTCCAAGATGTTCCCATTCCCATTTCAGTACTGTATATTTGAAACCAGATCATAAAACAGCTGTACTGTCCCAGTCTAGCAAGTGTTTATCCATTAAGTGTTGTGGATACAAGGATATCTGCTGGGCTTATGGGGCTTTAGAAGTTTTTACAAACCTTTTACTTGTATTAATAGAGAATCAACATACTGCTTTTAAATTACTTTTTTGTATTGCCTTACACAGTCACGCCTGCTTGAAAACAAAACTGTTTCAGGGTGGATTCAGCTTTCACAAATTGAGTCAGATTTTATTTAAATAACATGAATTAGATACTGTCTTCCCTCCCATCTAAGACTGGTGTAGGAAAAAAGTAACCTTTAGAAGGGGTATAGCTTACTAAAAAGGAGAGCAGTCTAGATATGTCTGATACTGGAGGTCCTAGGGCTGTGTTGGAGCTGTAGCTCCAGCCAGGTAGCAGAGAGAGCAGGCTCCTTACTGGTAAGGACTTGTGGTTTGGAGGAACCTGGTTTTAGGCAGGCCTTGGCTTCCTGGTCATGTAACATTTGGAGTATAGGATCTCTAATCTTCAATACAACTTTCTCCCCATCTGCTTTGCTCTTAACACAAGCAGTGCCTTGAAAAGAGTTTGTCTTTGCTAGAGAAAGAATAGATGCAAAAACTGCTTTATTCTTAGAGTCAGAATAGAATTTTTGAGACTGGAAAGCTTCATCTGCTGGGGAGCTGAATCTAAAAGGCATTTGCAACCTTATATTCAGAGCTGCAATAGTGATATTGGTCTGGAATTTTGTGTGTTTTGTTTTGATTTTTTTTTTGAGCCAAGGAAGTGTGGAAAAATACATTAGTGTTATTGATTTGGCTATGTAGAAAGTCATCAAGGAAAAAGGTTCAAGTTTCTATCAGAAACAATGCTTTGTTCCACCTTTTCAGCCGTTCTATTTCAGGTTATCTGAGTAGCAGCCTGATTCACTGGTAAGAATCAAGGTCATATTTTATTCAGTACAAGAAAATGGAAAATCTGGCAAGAGCCTAGACACCTGTTTTCAAATGGCTTTATTTAGTCCTTTCTGCTACAGCTGCTGTCAATGGAAAGAGATAAAGCTGATGACAGTATACAGGGAATTTACTGTTCATTATTCATGACTTGCTAAAGGTTTAAGTCTGTGAAGGATTTTGTTATTAATTTAATAGGTCTTTCAGGTTTTCAGGTATGATTGGCTGGCAAGAAATTGGATGAAGCAATTAAAAAAATGCATATTTTTTTTTACTTACTAACCTTGACAGAGAACTTGAGAACAGAATTTAATCTATAACCATTGTCATGGACAAATTCACTGGTTAAAATTGCTGTGTAGCAAGATTATGTTTATGCTTAAATCTGTCATTATTTGAATAAACTCTGGACTTACATTTTGTGATGGTATCCTCAGACATAACTAGCTCTGCTGTGATGCCTTTAATTTATAAATAAAAATCTGAATTACAAATTTGGAGCAGTTGTAGGTTTAAATAGGATGTGAAATGAGTGAGTGAATGTTTATCTGTAATGTAGAAAGATCCTTCTGAAGAGGAACAGTTATCAGTAGTGTTGTATCGTATTATTTGTTCTTAAAGTAAATTTGAGGATTCTTAATGTAAATAAAAATCAATGAACAATGCCAGAACTTGTATTCTGTAAGAACTTGATATTGAGTGCAATGAACCAAAATGCCAGCTATGCTTTGTAATCCTTACAAATCTTAGTTGTGGTCTCAGCATTTTCATCTGGATCCTTAGTAACTTGTGGCTTGTCTGTCTTTGCTCCTCCTGCTTAGGGAGGTTAATGTGTCCTTTCATTTGGGACTGCAGTGTGTGCACATTGGGAGCATCAAGGCAAAAAGAAGGGTGGTGTTACAGGAGTGAATAGCATGACAGTTTTGATACAAACCAGTGTGGGGAAGGACAGAAAAAAGCCAAGTCAGGCTTTGATTTTACCTCCCCAGTAAGATGAATGGAAGAAACTCCAGTTCCGATTCCAGATGTCAGTCATCAACTGAAAAGCTCGTTTTACACCACCACAGTTTAAATTTACATCTGTAACTACTATAATGTGTTCTATACTTACCACTGGACATGTGGACATTACAGGTTCATTTTATGGATTGTTCAATATTAAATTGAGCAATTTATCTCCAGTCTTCCCTGGAATCTGAATCTCAAATTATATTCCCTTTTACAATAATGCTAGTAATAAATTGCTACATGTTGCCTTCTGCTCTGACACACTTGCAATTTTTTCAGCATACTACTACTACTGTAGATATTAAAAAGCTTTAGTGCTTTAAAGAATGTCTTGCAAGTACTCTATAGGTACAGTCATTTCTATTAAAAAAGTATGGGTATTCTTCTGTAAAGGAACACTTTCAATTTACAAATAGAATACTACCCAAAATAGTGAGGTCTTAAGAACAAAGCTGTTGGACAACACTATTTTTCATTTCTTGAAGTTGGAGCCTGACAAAATTAGATTTCCCATTGCAGATTCCCCCTTCTTTTTCCTCGAAGAGAAGTTAAACAAAAGCAAAAGTGAGAGGAAAAAGCATAATGAACCACTGTAACATCCTGGCATAGAATCAACAATCATTATTCTCAAATGATAAAATTATTTTGTTTACAAGTGTCAGAGCATTTCTCAGTTGCTTCTTCCTCAGTTACTGTCTGTTATTTGTTGCACATAAGAAACCTTTTAGTGTTTTGTCTTATGATGTTACCCAAGTTGCTAAGCAAACAAAACTTCATCGAAATTGTGATGTTAAACTTCAGTTCAGTCACAGTGTCTAATTAGATTGTGTCTTGGTAGTTGAATTGTAGGGAAGCTGTTGCTGTGCTCCTTTATAACGATGTAACTATGATTGTAGTGGTTTGCATAAAATATTTTGAAGAAATCAAACCATTATAAATAGATATATATTTATAGTAATATTCTTATATTGATAGACTCTGGCTTATTATATACATTTCAATATCTTCATTACGGGAATTAGCAAATTGTTTCACATTAAAAATTACTGGCTGAACATATCTGATATTTTCCTAGTTTAGACCCATATTTTGCTTCCTTTTATAAGTTGGCCAAATATCTGGCCTAATCATCAGAGCAGATATCTGGGAGTTCCTGGTTCTGTGCTCCCTTCAGGTGAGGTTGTAGAGACTGTCAGTCTTGTGTTTCCTCCTTACAGAATTAATATATTTGAATGTTCATGTCCACATAATTGTCCAAAGCAGAAATTTCCTCCTCTATTGGTCCAGTAGTATTCTTGAAGTACTTTCTAACTTAATTTATATTATACAAAGTCAACCTGTTTGAAGTAAATACTTCATCTTTTCAAAGAGACCAAATGAATTTGATATAATTGCTTAGAGTTTTTAGTGATATATTGTATAATTTGCACTGTTTTACCATTTAAGTGGATTGGACTTCGTTTCCCCAGTAACGGACTGCAGTATTGATCTTATATTTTTAAAATGAAAAAACTTACCAAAATGTTGTAGAAGGAGATGATAAAACATTAAAAAATATGGATTTTCCATATGTTGAATTATTCAAAGGTTGGACTATAGTCTCAATGCTTTTTAGTCATAAAATATCTAAAAGTTTAATTAATAATTCAGAATGTGTAAAGCAGTTGTTTAGCTATCTGAAAAATTATGTTTATTGTGTTGATTTTATAGCAAAACTGGGGTACAGAATATTTACACTTCTGGTGATTAAGAGTGAAATAATAACCATCATCTCCTCTAGATGCGCATTTTCTTACCCTGTATGCTTTCACATGTGAATGTTTATTTTATAGCAGAAAATATCTTTTTTTTTCCTTCCTGTGTTTACAGAAGCTGCTGGGTTTGTTTTGCTACCGATGAGGATGATCGGACAGCAGAGTGGGTGAGACCCTGCAGGTGCAGGGGCTCCACCAAATGGGTGCATCAGACTTGCCTGCAGCGCTGGGTGGATGAAAAGCAAAGAGGAAACAGTACTGCTAGAGTTGCTTGTCCTCAGTGCAATGCAGAATATTTAATAGTATTTCCAAAGCTAGGTAAGATACAGATAATGTAAATTGTTGCTTATTTATTTGTTCTTGCTTTCTTTTTTTTTTTTTTTTTTCCCTTTCTTGTCCTCGGAGCACCACCTCTGTTGGAAACCTTTTCCATGCAGAAAGAAGTAACTTTATATTCTGCTTGCATCCTATTTGGTGGCTTAGTTAAATATCATCTAAAAATTTTGGATGTATTCCACTTATGTATATAGATAAATCTTGCCATTGACCTGTAATTATTTCCTGGCTAATGGATTATTTTTCTTGTTGAGGAGAAGGTGATTTCTTTCAGCAGTTGCCACACAGCACATGAACACATCCTTTTTTTGACTCAGCTTGCAGAGATACTTACCAGAGGAAATTCAGATGAGAATTTCCTAAGCAGCACATGGTATTACTGGAAAAACATATTTTCACTTTGGTCAGGAGGTGTTTCTGAGGCAATATTGCCCTATAATCAAGAGGCAGAATATTTATGATTGCTGGGTATGGCTCTAACTCTGTTTGTCAAAGAAAGTTGGACATGGTCTTCCAGTCTGTTACTTGAGTAGCCAAGTAGGATAATGCACAGTGTGTTGCATGTATTTAAATTAGCAGTGCTTGCTGTTATTTCAGGCCTCGTTTGCCCATGTGTTCTATGGGATATATTAAGCCCATCTATAAATCAAGGAAATGAAATGTTGCCATGGAAACTTAAATTTTGTTTAAAAGTAAAACTGCTTGTTATAGAAATGGTGATGTAGCAATTGAGTGCAGGCATTTAGAAGATTTTAAAGAAGATTTTTTTAAAGCATCTTATTTCTGTAATAAGGGCTGAAAATAACTCACTGCCAGTTCTTTGGGACAGGACCTCTTTCTTCTTCGCTTAAGGGCTGATGAAATTAAGGTGTCAGGGGAATTTTCAGTGATGACATTTACTTCCATGGTAGAGGAGTGAGTAATAGGAAAGAAAAGATACACAACAGTACTGCATTGTTGATACAAAAAGTGACAAAACCAGTATGAAACTTACTGCAAATTATGTGTATAACAACCACAATTCGGCTTTGCTGAATAAAGTAACTCTCCATCATAAAGAAGGTATCAAATGATAACATTTAGCATTGGCTTTGAGAAGAAAAACTGGGTTTTCATTCGGACACCAAATGCACCACAAAACTTGACACTGTTTGAAATTCTTGTTTGTATCTTGACTGATGAAATTGTAATGTGAGATGCATTTGCATTTTATTTTGACAATGGTGAAAAGGGGTAACAACTATAATTTGGACAGGATACATTAACATAACAAGGATTTTAATTTGTTGCTGCAATTTGTGGCATACTGTATTTGAAAGCTTAGATTCCAACATTCCTGGATTCTGAAGCTGGTCTAAAATTCTTGCATGAGGTTGTTCAGCTCTTGCAGGCAGGTATGTGAGACTCCCTTCATGTATTTTGATATGTTTTTCCTAATAATACCATCTTTTTCCATTTTTAAAGATAAGGGCATAAAAATTCAGACTTATACAAGAGTACACAGTAGAGCAGGGAAATTAATCTGGGTCCGTGGAACATCAGTCATGACCTTGAAGTGCCTTAAATGAGTGAGCCAGCCTTGCCCTTTTGTAACTCCTTCTAGTAACCCAAAGCTGTTATAGCACAATTTAACTACAAGTCAATCAAGGTCACACCAGGCAGAGTAAGAACAGTAAGAATTTTCCAAGAAGCCTTGCTAGTAGCCCTATTTCTTCTGCAGCAGGTGTCTTTTGAAGACAGTATTACTCATACCCTTCCCTGAGCCATCACAGTTCAGAAACTTACTTATTTTAAGACTTCCCTAATGTACTGCTGGAAATTTTTTTCTAAGAATTCTGTGAAAGGATACCCCCAACACAAATTTTCATTTATGATTATAGTTTAGAAGTAATATCAACTTGAGGAGACATCAGTGAATATTAGTAACAGTAGGTGATTTTTAATATATTTACTAGTTCAAAACAACCTCTCATTAAATATCTCAAAATCATAATTCTATTTTAGATTGGATAGTGCCTATCAGTTCTGGTGATTGGTGGTAATTATGTTCCTGTGAGCTGTTTTCTGCTCTTTTGAGAACTTTCACTACATAGAAAAATATTGTTACCACTTTGAAAGTAACATAAGTATCTCTTAGATAATTACTTCAGTTTAATAAAAAGAAAACAGTTTGGCAGAAAAAGCTCTTTAAAGCATGATTTATTTTTCACAACAAAAAATATTTTTGTTTCATATTTCCTTCTTTAATTTGGGTATCAGTTATAATTTCCTGTTTCTTCCTCAGTACCACCTTAAAAAGCAAAAACAGTTTTGTCCTCCTTTCTCACTACTTCCTTCTTAAGAGCTAATTAAAATATTTTTTCAATAATTTTTTTCTAGTATTGTCTCAGGATTCAATACCTGATTCTCTAGCCAGGTTTCTCTTAATGATTAGTATCAGTAGGTGAAATTTATTAGTACTTGTGTTATAAGGCAACCTTCAGTATCATTTGAGTCTCTTGTCTTCAAACATATGTTTTCAAAATGGTACAACCAATTTTTTCAGTGACTCTGGGAAACAGTCAATATGTGTAAACTACTGTGCATTTAGTACTTGCAGTTATGACCTTGTTGCTACTTCCAGCATACTGATAGACATCCCAGAACCTTCCTAAGTGTGCTCTGGAAAGTCAAACACCGCTGTTAAGAGTTGAACTGGATGTTCCTGTTGCTTTTTTTCCCACCAGCTTAAGCTGAGTAGAACTGGGGTTTTTGAAATCATTCACAATAGAGCTATTCTCTAGAAAAATAAGAACTAAGTCATGAAACAGGAGTCGCAATTTTGTCACTGTGGGTAAACTTTGAGAGACATGGAGGATTAGTTACTTGAGGAATGCCTGTAGGCTGGTTTTGAGAATTGTCACTGATTTTTGGTTGGAAAAAGTAGGAGGGAGCTCGCAGGAACTGTTCATGCATATGAGCTGTGGGAGGACAGTCTATATATAGAATTTGTTGACAAATACAAAAATAATGCAGATTATGGTGATGGTGGTTTTCACTTTCATGTAAACATTTCGGTGTTCGGGCTTTTGCTTCACTCGTGCTCTTGCAGTCCCTCAAAGAAAAGATGCAAGCATTGCCCTTGTTTCCCTCACCAAAGGTAGTCAGGGTATTTATTTATTGTCTTGCCTTGTGTAAGTCTGGAAAGTGCAGTTGTAGATAGACAGAACAATGAACCTATTCATGTGTTGTTGTCAAAGGCACTGAATAACCTGAATAGGAGTGTTTTTTCCTCCAGTATTTTGAGAGGTGATCCTTTACAAATACTGAATGCAGCCTCTTCCAGTGGAAGGAATCTTTTGTATTAACTGTGCTACTTTTTACTACATAGCAGGATAGTTTAGTGACAGAATTTTCAGGTGAAGCTGTCAAAGATAAGGACATGAAGTACATTATAACAAATCGGTATTTTTCCTTTAGAAAACTAAAATATCTAACATAAAAAAGGCACTAACCCTAAAGTAGTTTCTACAAAAGAACAATTCTTACTCAACACAAAGGAAGCTAATTGGTGGGTAAATGAATGCTTTAAGCAGTGTATCAATCTCCTGGAAAGATTATGTGGTAAATGAAATGGTAGGTAGGCAGAAGTTACAAGTTTAGCTTAATAGCTTTTTAATTATATATTCTCACTTAAACAGCACGTGTGGTATGTCAGACTTGTACTTTGCCTCGTTTGTTCTTTCTTACTGATGAATAGATGTTGACTTTTCTACAGTATGCTTTTATCTGTGTGTATCTATATATATATCTATCTTGAAACCTTACTTTTCCTTTGTCATAGGTCCAGTTGTTTACGTTTTGGATCTTGCAGATCGCCTGATCTCAAAGGCATGTCCCTTTGCTGCAGCTGGTATAATGGTGGGCTCTATATACTGGACAGCCGTCACGTACGGAGCGGTGACGGTCATGCAGGTACTCGCACCTTCCCTCGTCCTGCCAGCTCTGAAAGCAACACTCAATTCAGACTCCTCTTTCCTTGACTTAAAACATGCTTAGCTGCTTTCAGTGTAGTTAGCAGTGAATTCAAGATGGTTTTTCACGTTTAACTGGTCATAGTTTATAACTGCAGGTACGCCTGTTTGGGCATGGTTCACTCTGCAGCTAACAAAATCCATTTCTGCTCTAGCTGGCTGCCCTGTGTATGGCAGACTGGTGAACCCAATTTGTTCTTGTGGGAAAGGTGCCATTACCACCTAGCTACCAATAATGAGTAACTCTTCAATAAAGACATGAGATTTAATATTCTCTTTTACTTAGAGAAAACCTTTGCTAGTAACATTCAAAGGGTTGAAATTGAAACGTGGTAAATTATTTTCTGGATAATGTGATTTTTTTTTAATTGTATAAAGGAAAATACATGCTCTAAATGATGCAATTCATTCATAAACAAGAAATGCAAAACACTGCAGATTACTGTTTTAATTACTTCAGACTGTATGATTAGTTGAAAGGGGAAAAATAGTTTTCCTGCTTCTGTTCTTATAAACTTGCAGTTAAATAGAAAAGTAATGTTGACAGGTGGTGCTATTAACTATGGAAGGACTTGTTCATGGCAATTTTAGTTCAACCACAACACCAGAGTTTTCAGAGATTGTACAATCAGAAGCACTTTCATTACCCTTGTAGTTGTTGAGTCCTATATCGAGTCTATAACCTGTGTTTTGCCTGAAAGCATAAAAGTATTTCTGATGCTAATTCAGCTGTAGATAGAATTAACAAACCAGTATGTTAATAAATACTCCTCTGCACAGTTCTATTTTTAAATAACAACCTGGTTATTCTCTCATAAGTAATTTGGGTCTAGTTCTTGGGATGTGTGGTACTGCCCTGCATTTCTGCAGGTCACTCCCTGTCAAGATGGTGTTCAGTTTCTGTGTGAGCTATGTGATCTGAAAGCAGAAATGGAGCCCAAATGAGTGGTTGCAGTTTCCCTGTACCAGTGTGGCTGAGGGTGGGGCAGCTGCATAGGTGACCTGCATTCCAGTGGATGAGTCTGTGTATTACAGAGTGGTGCACTTAAGTATTTTGTCATTGGATATTTTGTTCTTGTGGCTCCAACAGGAACATTATAACCATGTGTAATACTACAACGAAACTTTGGAAATGCACCAGTCCTTTTCTCCTTGCTCACTGCTACACTGAGCTCTTTTTCTGTAGGAAATTGTGACCTTTTTAGCCACCCTAGAACTCCACAGCCAGATGGAAAAATAAATGCTTTATTCTGAAGTTGTTTTGCTTTTGAAGTGAGGATCTGTCTAAACATTAGTTTAGGCAGCTGGTCAAATGCCAGATATGAAGAATGGGCTATTTTCATGATTTACTGTTTTGATTGTATGGATGGCATGCTGGGCAAGACAATAATTTCGTTTTGCTTGTTGAGGAGGAGATTGAGCAGGTGGTAGAAGGGAAACTGTTCCACTGCTTTTGCCACCCCAACCTTGCTAGGTTTAATGCATTTTTTCTCCTGATGCATTTCAGACTTCTTTCCTTTACTTGAAGGGCCAGAGAGAAGCACAGAAGCTATTTTTAGAATTCAGGTGCAGAAAAATAAATACAGAATTGACATTGTGGTAGCTAAGTCAGTAACAAGTCAGATGGAGTTACTGAAAGCAGAGAAATACAGTAATCTAAAGCAGAGAGAGACAAGATACTGAGGCATTTTTTGATGGACAGTGTCTATAAGGAGAAAAAGGATAGTGTCAGACTTCACAGTTTGAGCAGAAGACACTGAAGAAGCTGGAAGACAAATGCTGAATGTTTTTTCAGGAGTAATCTTTTGGCAGCAACAATATTGGTTATGCCTATTTTTAGGGGCTGTGGTATAGAACATAACTTCCTGTTCTAGAGGTGTAACATGGAATGCTTTTCAGAGCAAGGCAAAAATGTTTGAAGGTGCTGTGGTACATTACTGTAGCTTCTTCTCTGTGCCCTACCTTTTCCAGAAGTACTGGTTTGGTTATTTTCCTTTTTTAAAATTTTGCTGTTGTTTCATGTTCTTACCTCCTAATTCTAATTTTTGTGCAATTGAAGACTTGGTAAGTTGTTGTGCTTGTGGGGAAAACAAGAAGTCAATGAAAACACATCAGAAAATACAGTGCCTGACAAACATAATTATTATTTTAGTGGTTTTAGTCCTCCCAGATTCTTACAGAAAAAGTAATGAAAGAGCCTGTTCTGCCTGGAAGCAATTCAAGGACTGTATTAGCATTTATACTGCTTAAATTGTGACAAATCCAGAGGATATCTACCACTCTAATATTTTTTTTATCCTCAGTCCTATTAGATTTATTTAAAATTAAAACAATGTACTTTTTAGAAGACATAAGGTACCATTCTGTTACAGTTTTAACATGTGCATTTTATAAATGGAAAAATCTGATTTTTTTTTTTTGCATGTCAGAATAAAAGTGTAGATACAACAGTAATAATAATCCTTTAAAATCCTTAAACTAACTACATTTGAAAATAAGATACATGTGAAGATATGCTGCTATTTCCACTACAGTTGAAAATAATGTTCATCTTCCTGCATTGTCCAGAGAAACAATAGCTAAATACTGTGATCTCTGTTATGTAAGGTATTCCTAAAAACCATAAAATTTTAAGAAAAACACCCTTAGGTACCTGCTATCAATTTATCCTTTGAACAGTAGTATCTGATCAGTTTATGAGTGAAGAATTAATTGTTCTAAAACTGTAAATTCTTAAATGCATTTTGGAAAGCCTGTATTATTAGTGTTTCAGATGTTTAGGCTTTTATTTACACAGAAGCACATGAAACCTTTCTTGAGATGGTAGGGAATTCTGTTACAGCTCTCTGCAAGATTAGTGATTTGCAAAGCAGGGCTGGTAGCTCACCTGCATTATGCTCCATAAGCAACCAAGGATACAAAGAGAAAACAGTAAATTAGAAAAAAACTGTTCTTTTTTCTTTAACTTAAAACATGTGGGCAGCTTCAAACAAACTCAGCTTTTTAAGTTACATTTTTGTTCATTTGTACATTGTAACATTGATGTGGCCTTTGTTTTGTTTCTCAACTATATGCATATTTTTTAGGTTGTGGGTCACAAAGAAGGTCTTGATGTGATGGAGAGAGCTGATCCTTTGTTCCTTTTGATTGGCCTTCCCACTATCCCAGTCATGCTAATACTGGGCAAGATGATCCGCTGGGAGGACTATGTGCTCAGACTGTGGCGCAAATACTCTAATAAGCTACAAATTTTGAACAGCATATTTCCAGGTAATGTGATTACATTTAAAAGGAAATGTCAAGATTGAATTTCTGCCTTTAGGAGACGGGGATAGGCAAGTAGCTTTTGCTATTTTTAAGTAGAGGTGATTAACACTATCCCTCTGTTTCATGTTCCTTCTGTTTAGATTGTGTTTGTATGTATGTCCAGAGAAGGGTGGGGCAGGAGTAGCAGAAACATGGTTTCACTTCAGGCTTCAGTAACAGCTACTAAAATTCATGGGTCTTACTTGAAAGTAAAACTGCAGTCATGTAATGGAAACAGAAAATTCTCTGAGAAGAGACATGGTTCACAAAAAGTAGTTGGGCTATGGATTCAGAGTGGAGTGGGCAGTGGGCAGTAATGTACTTTCTGTGTTCTTTTTTGAGGCAGTGGCTGTGTAACCTTTTCTTCCCCATTCTAATCCCTTCAGGCATTGGATGTCCTGTCCCTCGTATCCCAGCAGAGGCCAACCCTTTGGCAGATCACGTCTCTGCCACACGTATTCTGTGTGGAGCTCTTGTCTTCCCTACTATTGCCACAATAGTTGGCAAGCTGATGTTCAGCAGTGTTAACTCAAATTTACAAAGGACAATCTTGGTAAGATTCAATACTCTTTGTTTCATAAATTATTATAATATAGTAATATGAAGTGTTGTGAAGGAGGGAGACAAAGGAAAAAGGAACATAAATTGATCCAGTATTTTAAGAGCAGCATTTGATTAAAGAAAGAGGTTTTTTTAAGGTTGCCTGTCTTAACAGTGGACAAACATCATGTGTGTGAAAGACTTGTCTTTATGACTTTCGTGACAAGTTCATGACAAGGATGAAAGTTTAATGTGGCACTATAGTAGGCAGGCCTTAGCAGTAATTAAGGCTGACAATGAAGATGAGGAGCCATCATCTTCTAAGAACAGTTTCTTTAATGGAAGACTGGGGTTTATATTATAAACCTTTCAAAATTAGCTTTTGTTTACTGATTTTGAGAGAAACCCTTAATTTCTTATTTTAATAAGGAGAAGAAAATTAACTCTCCATAGAATTCAAATGGAGAGGGTATGAATGACAGTCTCTTCCTTTGTGAATAACCCCTCTGGTTGCAGCCTTTCAAGGACAAGTACACTGAATTTGGTAATATGGAATCCCTGCTTATCTGACTATCACCATAGCCCATTTTCAATTCCTGCATGTTTATGCATCCCTCTCTTTTATATAGAACAAACAGTTATACTGCAAATGTTCATGCAGACTAAAAGCTTCTTGGTGTCTCATTTTGAAGACTTGAGATAAACATATTGTAAAGCTTTCTAGGGGGAAAAATAGTTTGTTTTACAAAAATTGATTTTATTTTACTCCACTTTTGGCAAGTGCCATTTTTCACGGTCTAGTTATAGAATGGTTATCAGTACTATTCCTTGTGCCTTGTTTAGTATACATTCACAGAAGGGAGGAAAGTAGATACATATCTACATTTTCTTTGTTCTTGAAATAAGATTTCGATTTTTAAAATTTAGAATACTGGTGAGACTTCCAAGGAAATAAAAGTTTCTATAGATTCAATCTGTAATCCCTTTAACTAATGTTTGCTTGTGCATTGTGACAGAAAACTTTGAGGTACTCATTTGGAACTGTACTAATTAGTTAATCTTTAGAAGAAAATGCCATATGTTTAGAAAACAAATCTCCTCTGACTGGAAATTTTTAAGAATATTTGCAGTGATACGGCACTGAACTGTGCAGGTTTTCAAAATATCTTTTTATTTCAGGGTGGAATTGCTTTTGTTGCTATAAAAGGAGCTTTTAAGGTTTACTTCAAGCAGCAGCAATATTTGCGCCAAGCTCACCGCAAAATTTTAAATTATCCTGAACAAGAAGGAGCATAAGGCTGTAACCTCCAGATGTCACAGAGTCTCACCTAACAGGTTTCCATGTTGTATTGGTTCCATTGTTGTTGCACAGTAGTGGAAAATTGTGATAAGTTGCTGCTCCTCTATTTTTTTTCTTTAAATACAATAAAGCACTGTCTTGTGGCAGGGTAAATCCTTTCAGCAACCACTGAACCTGAGAATGTGATTTAGCTTTCATTATTTTTTGGGTATTTCTGTTGGGCAGTAGCCTTTTGAATTATTTTCTTTAAGTCAATATACTGAATGGAAAAAAAAATCATCTACAGAACATTTTAAGTGTAGTTAAGTAAGCTATATCCAAATGCCTTTTCTATAGGTGTTTTCATACCCACGCTGTCATTCAGTTTAGCATTTCACACAGTGAAGGGAGATTGTTTTACAAGGGGAATGTGAGTCATTACCAAGGAGAAATAATTTTCCTTGGGTTTTGCTGGTATCAGATGGGGAGTGTGAAGTACCCAAATGACAGAGAAAGCAGAAGATGATCACTCCCTACAGGACTTGTATGTCAGCTTTAACCACCTAAATATTAGGTGTTAAAATCAGCATGGCTTTCAGGTGACTCTTTTATTACTGGTAATTTTCAGTGTCCTGTTGTATCTTCTGCAGTGCCTAGTGTCATTTTCTCATGGCTTTACTGGTTTGTAACTGGTGCTGGATAGCATTTTTTCCTCCACAGTAAAATAATTACAAGGGGGAAATAAATTTCAGTTGCTTATTTTGTAGTTAAGTATTAGAGACTTGTTTAGTTTCCATATTCCTTTATGTTGTGTAAATACCCACAGAAAATCTGTGAGAAAGCAGCATTGAACACTAAAGCTCCATTTGAACTGCCAGAGCAGGGCATCCCCTGAAGCATCCAGACCTGAGTGTCCAGCTCAGCTGTGCTCAGGACCAGGCTCTCCTGCCCGAGTGGAAGTGCTGGCTGCAAGGGGCTGACACTACACTTTGGTACCTGAGCTGAGCATCCTGCCAGCAGGGTACTTGGCTTAAGGTGACTTGGCTCCATTTTGTAAAACACTAAAGCTAAATCTTAAATGTGTAATAAAGTTTATTTAGACAGTATAGCTTTACTGTTCCCATATGTCTAAAGTAGTCAGCTGAGGGAGACATTAGCACTTCCATTATTTGATGTATTTCTAAACCTAATTTCAACAGAAATTGACTGTTCTGTGAAGTTAAGTTCTGACAAACATAATATGGCCATTGCATATTCATACCAGACCTAATCTGGATTTCATATTTGAAGTACTTTCTTAAGAACAATTTCTTTGTTTTTCTCCAAGTTTTTTCTTGTTCATATTAGTATGTCAAATGCATGAAGAATAGCTTAAAAAACATTTTAATGGAATTATTCATAAGTAAATATTTCCTTTCACCAGAAATGAAGTAAATGCAGAATGGACTTCCTATTTGACTGCAATAATGTATGTTAGGAGAAATTCAAAGTAAGGTACCTTTTCTATAGTATGTTTATCTTAATTACCAAGATGTAATATTTTAAAACTGTACAGAATTGTATATAAAGGCCAATTAGTATTAAAAATCTATACAGGTGTTAAAAATTATACACTCAATCAATATCAAATACTTTTGAGGCTCTTGCTGTAATGGAAGAATTACTATCACCTTGTAAGTCTGCTGATTATATTTGTCTTAGTGGGCTCACTTTTATATAAAACCTAAACTGAGTAGCAGCCTCTGAAAGTTGCTACCCTCTGTAAGATAGTCTTGAAACAATATAATATGTATTTCTTACAGAATTCCTTGTTTCGAGAAAACAGCTTTTCAGCGGTCTTCACTGTATATATTTCCAAACAATTTATTACTGTTTTTTAAAGTCTCATGGAGAAAATTGAATGATGCTAATTAGTGGTTTTGAAACCTGTTTAATGGGAAAGCTCATTGTCTTCTCTGAAAGTTAAAGCTACTGTAAAAATACAATTATAAAATACTATATGGACTGTAAGATGATTTCACATGAGTGGTTAAAGGTCATTACTCTGTAAATCTTGTTTTTAAGTATTGAAAATTGTAGTTATGTTGAATTAGGTTGAATAAATATTTTTTACACTCCTTAGTGTACTTTGTCAGTTGAACAAAAAGCCTGTAGCAAAACGTCTGAATGGAAACTGTGTTCTGTTTTAATGCATACCTAAAGATTTATATAATTCATTTTAAGTTCTAAAGAAATATCTTTGTGATAAAGAAAGAATTCCTTTAAGACTTAAGTCTGACATCAGATTTTTTTACCTTCTCTCTTGTGATGAATAAGTGATATAGGGGAATGTGTTTCTTAAACATTTAAAGCAAAAGAACTGTTGCAATATGGGCAACTTCCAGTAGCACAGAACTGTGGCTGGAAGTGACTACATATCTTTAGGCTGGCTGATGTGCAGTTTTGATTTGGGCAGTACATTAATCCCTCTTCATCAAGAAAGATAATACTGGCTGAAGGAACTGTATTTTTCACTGATAGCAAATTTATGTGTCATTACTTTCAGAACAGGGACTAGGAAATGTTGGCTGGCATTTTTCTGTATACTCTTACCTGTAACATGATTTCTCTTAGACTGCCATTACATCGACATAAGGGCACAAATTACCTGCACTGTGATTATGTAAATACACAGAAGATGCTTCTCCCCTTCTTTCTTTTCTTCTGCCTTAAACTCTTAGATTTAAATGGACCCCTACATCACTTGGTTTTGGCTTGTTTGTTTTTTTAGGGTTTTTTTTTGTGTTCTTTCTTGTAAAACGTAGAAGTATGTGTGCCAAAACTTGCCAAGCATTCTTCCTGCTTTGCTAAGATAGAGAAGTCCAGATAGGCTTTATCAATTAATTTCAAGGCTTACTCAAGAGCTTGAGTGATACAACTCACTCTCCAGAAGGGCAGCTCCCAGTACATGTGCACAAAGAAGTATTGCTGTGAGTGAAAAGTGTGCTCTGCAAACAGGGGTGAACTACCCATTGGACTGTGGCTCCTAGACTTTCAGAAGGTTTGAAGACCTGTGGCCACTTTTTCCATTCTTGCCAGTTAGTTATTCACATGCTCTGGATATTTTATTGCTTTTGCCTCTCTGAATATTGTGACTATAAAGCAGTTATTTCTGGTGTTCTGTATTAAGTTGTTCAGTAGAAAAATTCCATTCCAGAACCACTAAAAGCAAACAACTCAACTGCCTCAACCAAACAACTCAGGAGCACCTGTCAAAACATATCGTGCAGGCATCTCATTTAAAGCTGGATGACTAAGCCATGGAAAAGCAATTACCTAAGCAGTGGTCCTCCATAGGAAGTACTGTGCTTTTAAAATAAAAAATAAAAGCAATTCCTGGCTTCAGACCACTCTGTGGTGGAGCATGCACAGCTTGATGTTTGGGGTGTTTAGTGTTTTTCAATTGCTCCTCTGCTCTTACTACAACTCAGTAACACTTGGCTGCAGTTTAATGGGAGCTGATTAAGGAACACACTGCTCTGAGTATTTACTGCACGTCTAAGGATTGTTTTGTCAGCAGTTGTCATTTCTCTGACATGAATCATTACAAGAAGCCACCTCTGAAAGAACTTCCCCTTCCAAATCTTCTAGATAGTTATCGTTCACAGAAGATAGAATATATAAAAATAGAATTAAAATCATTTTTAGTTTGATGAAAAGCGAGAATTATTTTTGGGCTTTTTTTCTGCAGCAAAATGGTGGCTGGTTCAGAGCTAACTTGATGGAATAAAGTCTCTACCACATTACCTTTCTTCCACAGTTGTAGGTTAACCTAGAGAATTCCCTTGGGTAGTTCAGAGTTTGTTACTAATCATAGTTTGCTGCATTTCTGTTGCTTTTTTCTGTTTCAAACAAGACCACAGTGCAGGAGGAAAGTCCTGCTTATCCAATATATTTGTACTTCAGGTTCAGGGGTTTTATGTATTTTATTTTATTAATCCAAAACAGATGTTGGTTAAGTATAGATAAAATATTACAATAACTGCCTCTGGATCAAGAGCACTGCAGTAGGTCTATGAAACACAAGGTGAAAGGCATTTGGGGTAGGGTGGATGTATGTAGGAATAAAAAGAGAGAAGAAAATACCATTTAGACATACAGAATCTGAAACTTAGACCCAATTCCCTTAGCACGAAGCTATGAAAGGCTAGTGGAATTTCGTGTAATGAAGATGAGCAATTCTTTTGGAATTGCTGAGAGGAGCATGGAAAATTGGTGCTAGCCTATAAAAATATTGCAGTTTCAATTTCATTAAACAAAGATTTCAGGTTTTAAAACCTTTGGTACCTTTTAAATGCAAAACAGTTGGGTTTTTTTGTGTTCTCGTGTTGATTTCTTTTGAAAAAGCAAATGCCATCTTTTAACAGCAGGATTCTCTATCCCAGCATGCTTTTAAATTTCAAGGTACTGTGAAAAAGAAAGTGCTTTCCACTTAGCATAAATTCTATACTGGGGAATACAACTGACTTTACCCCATTACCAATCCCAAGTGTCTCCTACTGCAGACACAGAATTGTGCTATGGATTTATGCTACATAGCTCCTTACTTATAGATGGGCTGTTTTTCCCATCTCATTTCAAAGATGAATTAAAATACAGACAAAATTAAAGAGTAAATTCACAAGTCATTCCAAAAGTATGGGTGCTTCCAATTCTTTTTTCAGCCCTAGATCCTTTTTTAGGAGAGATTTTTTTATTTTCCTTTCTAAAGGGGCGCAAAAGTGCTAAGACTCATTACATCCATTTATTTTATGTTTTCTGAAGTGCAGGTACAATATTTACATAGAGGTACTGCATGCCAAATGACAGAAAACCTATGTGTATTTCCTGAGCCCTGAGGCCAGAAGCTCTTTAGGGAGAGTCAGAGTAAGTGATCACAGTAAGTCTATAACATTCTTACAGCAACTCAGTTCTTGCTGAGCTAAATGACACACACTCTGTGTTGAAATCCCTTTATGTAACACTGAAGAGGAGAATTATTACCAACCCACAGAAATATTTTGCCCTAATCTACAGATTAGGACCAAGGAAAACTAAACCAGCTTTACTAGTGGCACCTAGGGAACATTTTAGAGCTGATTCCATCAACAGATGATGGAATTTGCCCCCATCCCCCCAACATGTCAGGGAAATCATCTCGTCTCTTCAAAAACCTGAGCAGCACGGGGCGTGACTCCTGAGCACATCCCCTGCAAAGGGCAGCATCACGTGGCTTGTTGCACTGGGCTCTCTGTGCCTCAGTCTTTTCAACCAGCTACCAAGATGGGGATAAACCTCTGCCTTGCAGCTAATGGAATTACAGAATATTCTTAGGAAAGGAAACAAGACTGACAACGCCTCCCAAAACTCTATGGAGGTGCTTATAGTAACTCATGTTACTGACTTCTTATTTCAAAATGATGGCCCAGTCCTTATTTATTGCATCTGGCATTCAGATGTTACATAAGGAACTATTTGCAAACCTCCAGCTGACAAGCAGAAGGTGTCTTTCATGGTTATCTTATTTTTCCTTGTTACCACATTAATTAACTCCCATAAACCTCCCTTAGACTGTCTCATTATTGAGGAGTACATCCATTTATGGCATCCACATATGAAGAGCTTTAAAAAAGTAATAAAATCATTCTGTATAATAAGCTGGACACCTTCAGAAGCCTGTTAGACTGTCAGCTTTAGGAGCCTCATTACAGGGTAATCAGCTGCATCTGGATATTCCTCACAAGCAAATTAACAAAGCATTTCAAAAAGTAGTGCTTAGGATGAATTTATCCCTTTTGGCAGCTGCATAATCATCATCTGGGAAGTCATGTAATGCTTTCTTTGCGCCTTATGAATGGCATTCACTGAGCCAGTGTTAAAACACATTGTCAGACCTATGAACATGACCAGGAGAAATGGAGTATTTCTGCATCAGCCATGATGTGCAGCTTGGAGGGTGATTTTTAGTTTTGGTTTGGTACTATTCTGTTTTTAAAAGAACAAGGTTTATCATATTGCACACCCCAGGAGAGGCACAAAAGGCATAAGCAAGCTGAATTGATCAGCATGTGGCAGTTCTGCTCCAGTCAAAAAGCAAATAAATATGCTGAAACATTACTAGGATAAGTCAAATGTACACCACAATTGCCTGGCTCATGGTAGGCAGACTCCAGAAGTGTATTTTTGCATTGTAAAAATCCTGTATTCTAAAAGCAAATTCTTTTCTTATGACCGCATTTTTGTGATGTAATTAGATACATAATTACATTCAAAATACGCTTTTTTTCTGTAATAACCCTTTTTTGAAATTCAAGTATCTTTTTTTACTAATTGACTTATGGAGGAACAGAACAGTATTACCATCAAAATACAGTAACAACACTTGATATTCCCTGTCCAGTAGGTAAGGAAGCAGAAGGATGGAGAGACTGTACAATGAAATTAAATTCTTATACTATTAACAGGTGAATTTGGTGCTGTCTTGAGTAGTGCACGTAATTAATTTTGTCTTTTAAACTCTATTTACATTTAAAAAAAAATAACATTAATCAGCATTAGATAAACCACGACACCCATGCTCACGCACACACACAAACCCCGCCTTTCTGTTCAAAACTGATGCCAAAGCAAAAGTGAGACCCAGAGTGGGAGCCAAGTGCCTTGCCCGTGCTGCCCTTGGAACTCTGCTCTCTCCACCTTCGTGGGTCCTGCTGGCTGGAGGAAGCAGCCCTGCTGCACAGCAGGAGCTTGGGAAGAACCTCTTGAGACAAAATCTGCAGGTGACTCAAGTGTGGGAGGTGCTACAGGCAGTGACTGCAGGGCCACTTTTAGCTGCACACTGGTTTTTCAGCCCCAGATGCCCTTTTCAGTCCTACAAATGCCCTTTTCCATCTATAGAAACAAAGCAACCACCTGTCAACATAAGCTCTCGATCACAGAGGACTGGGATTCTTCTAGCACCTCTGACAAATGTATCACAGCTGGATGTTGTGCAGATAATATCAGCTGGTTTAAGTGCAGTTACACAGCTCAGGAATGATGGCTCCTGGACAAGCAGATGCACAAGCAGTAACTGTGTGACTGGATGAGCCATGGATGGATATGCCACCTGATGCTTCAAATTCTACTGCACCTTGCCCATTGCTGCTTTCCACATGGTTGCTGGATGCTGTTGGGAATCTTTCAGGTGAGACCCTGATGCTCCAGCCTTTGGGCTCAGTTGCCTCCCCAGGTGCTTCCTGCCCAGGAGTCAGAGGCATAGAGGGCACAGGGTGCCATGGCTGTGCTGGGAGAGCACAACTGAAATGCAAACAGCTGACATGGCTGTTACTTGCTTTGAATGGGGCTAAGAGTAATCTGACCTATGGAACAAGCTTCTTTCTTCCCAGAAGGTACTATAAATCCACTGTAATGCACTCTAGTGGTGCATTATAAGGCTCTGACACCAATGCAGACAGACCACAGTACAACTGTACAGAAGTTGGCCTCACAGTGTGCAGAGTAACAAAAGATGGAAATGAGAGAGCTGTGGCAGAATTCTGGAACTGTACCAACTGCTTGGAAAAAAGAGATTCGGATTTTATCTAATGTCTAGAACAAGATTATCCCTCCTTATCACATCAATGTAAGCCTAGAGCAGATACTGGAATTCAGAATTCTGCACCAGCTGAAAGCAGGTCTAGGTCCCCAGCAGGTAGAATGCTGGACTTGCCAGTACTGGCTTCTGCTGCTCCTGCCAGTAGCTGAAGTTACTAAAGTTATTTTAAAAGGTCAGAGATAAAGATAGTTGGATTTGGATTTGGATTTGCAGTCCTGAACACATGTGGTATCTGGGAAGATCTGATCTCATATTCTGGTTCAGTCCTTTTATAGTTAATCTCCCCATTTTCCAACTGTGTAGGAATTGTACATTTTGGCTAATCCTCGTATGCCTCTGGTGGTTGGAGATTTTTCCATTGACAGCAGTTCATCAGTACAGCTAAACAAAATCACTGTAAGCTGTCAAACAGAAGACAAATGAGAGCTTAGAAAATAGAATACTCACTGAACTGAGACAACACTTCAGCACCGACAATGATGATGGCAGGGGAGCAGAGACTATCTAGTTATAATTGCCAATTTAGCAACAGCTGAGCCTGTACTTATCTGAATTAGTATTTCTGCTAAATTCATGATGTTTTTGTCCTGTTCTAAGCCTTGACGTTAGCAGACACAAAGCAAATGTGGTGTTCCAGGGATAACTCCTCTCTCAAAAGCAGCAGGATGTTGTTAGTCTGAGGACTGAGTCCTAAGGGAAGGTCTCTTTTTTTTTCCCTGCTGTTGAGCTGAGATTTTTTCAATCTGCTTGCAAACCTCAAGGTGATGAGCATGCACTATTTTCTTCAGTAGATGTTTGTTCTATCCTTCACCTTTCTCTATAAGCCCAAAATATGAATTCATTTTTGTTTAAACTTGCATTTCAGGTTTGTGAAGTCTTGCCTTGATAAGAGCTATCTTTGGATTGTACCTCATAAATCCAGCATTCTGTTTCATCGTGAAGGGGTTACCACCACACACTGGTGGCTTATTCTACCAAGGATAGGTGATTTGTGGGAGGTAATTACTGTTATATGCTTTCTCACCAAAAGATGCTCCAAATTAATGAAGTGTTAAAAGGATATATAAAAATATGCAAAGCCCATTTCTCAGAAATAAATTTTGCTCCAGTGCACCAAAGTGCAGATGAGTGGAGTAGCAAAATATGCCTGCCCTTTAAAATGAAGAATGGCAGCTCAGGGAAATTTATATGGCAGCAGTCATTCTCATAATTAAAAATAGTCATCAACTATAATATTAGGTGCATTGATGATATGAGTATACAACATGGCATAGCTAAATCAGGAAGAGAATACAGAATCCTGAAATTAAAATTTGACTATTCAAGAATAGGAGACAACAAGAAACCAGAGTAAGAAACAAATCTTTCCACCTTTCCTGTACAGGCATCCATATCCTGCTGTCCATTTTAGGACAGGAACCTTCCAACAGTCTTCTAACCCCCATTCCATACAAGAGAAAATGTGTCCTTTCTCCAAGCTGGCAGTTATTGTAGTCCCATAAATAGCTTGCTGCAAATTATGTCACAGAAAAACAAAATTGCAGGGATGACACAAAAATTAGCTATATGATACAGAAAAACAGGGAAAATTATCTTCAGCTGAAATTTGAAATGTTGCAAACCTATGTACCACATCCTAAAAGGCTTTGACAGGCCTGTCACCAGCACAGCAGTAATTTCCTTTCATATCATGTATTCTCTAAGTCATAGCTGCAGGCCTTTCTTGTATGGGTAGCACGTTTGGTTTGCAGTGTGGATATGAGGCAGATCATAGGAAAGGGTCACTGTGGTCTGAACAATGCCTGTGGTCTGAAGCATTAATATTTGATGCAGCTTTGACCACATTTGCTGCACTGGAGCTCACGTGGTGGGTGGGAGGGGCAGGGGCTGGCAGCACAGTCTGTCAAGGGCCTGACTCAGGCAGCTGCCCAGTCCTGCTTCAAAAGGAGCTGTTTGTGTACAGATTTCACTCTCATATTGCAAAGTCATAGAAATCTGTGCCATAATCATGTCCAGGATTGCAAATAGGGCTGTAAATTCACGGCTGGTGCTGTTACTTATGTAACTGCTACTTAAAAATTTAAGGAGACTTCAGATTTGCAAAGTTGAATTTAAAAGTGAATGAAGAAAGGTGCTGGAACAAGAGATTCACCTACTCTTTTCATACTGTGTGTAACATCATATTAGACTTCCCATAGATCTGCATGGGTAGGGGCACAGTTTAAGCTAAGCCAGGGTACTAATGGTTTGTACTGTCCTTCCTAGCAGGAGTGGTTTGAGTTGGCCATTCCCAGATCCTGGCTGAGGTCCAGTAATGTGAGGTGGGTGGCTGGAAAGGAGGATGCAGATACACACCTGATCCTCCTGATACAGCTGTGAGACTGATGCAGTCACTCATGACACCACTCTTCAGACTCACCCCTTCTCACTTTTTCCTTTGCTCCCAGATTTAGATTATTCATTACAGCTCTGTGACTGTGAATCTGACCTGTTTGCCATGACAGGCTGTAGCAGAGAAGGTCAGAACAAAGCTGAGCAAGGAAGCTTGAGTTTTCTCAGTCTTGCTCTTTAAGATGCAAGTAGCATCACTTCAGATTTGCATCTGGGTAGTCAGCAGGGATAACTGCAGGTCTAAGGCCATTCAAGCTGACAAATCTCTGACTCATCTCTCATCTCTACTGGGGTGATATACTTTGTCTATTACTGAGGCCTTTGAAATAAAAAACGGACCAAGGAAAGACAAAAGGGAATTTAACACAATGTCATAATTAATTCAACAACATTTTAAATCACTAACTGCAGTGTTATTCAATTTTGGTGAATGGGAAATTAAATAAGTCAATTTTTTTTTTCAAATCTCAAAGAGCTGAAAGCTCAGAAGTTTAGATCAATCTTCAGAGAGTTATTTCTAATGGACAGGATTTCTCTCAAGCCAAGAACATTCATTATCTCCACAATGTTCTTTTCAAGCTTACAGCTCTGGAGAGTGCAATTTATTCATCTGTCAGATTTTATGCACTTCTTGCCAGGCTATCATTTATATATTATTTCTCCAAACTAGGAAAAGTATTTTTAGAAAGGGAGAACAAGCATAATAAAGCCTTTAAATACAAATCAGCTGATTCAGAGTCCCTTCTCCATTTTCTATCTCCTTCAACCACATTGCCTTGTATTTACCCTTAAGTTAAACCAGTCAGATGAGCTTTTGCTCTCTGTGACAGAATTGCAGAAAGCAGGATAAGCAGTTTATCCTTTCAATGTGCGAACCACGCATCTCTTCCAAGCAGATGGATTTGCAAGTCACCACAGCAGGTGCAGCCCAGGGGTGCTCACACCCAGCAGAAAAGTCTGACCCAGGGGAAAAGGAAGGTCCTGCTTGGACCTGGCAAAGCACAGAGGAAGGGGCCTGTGGCTCTGTAATTCTGTTCTTCCCTCACTGTGCAGTGTGCAGTGAATGAGATGCTGCTGCCAGTTTCTCTCCTTGCGCTGCCCCAAGGCTCATCCTGCTGCTCTTCCCTCAGTGCTCGCGTGCTCCTCTCACCTGTGCATTCTCACAGTCCCCCACCTTGGTCAGTCCTGAGCCAACAGGACGCTGTTTGTGCAGACTTTGGGAATGCAGATGTGCAGCATCTGCAATCTGCACATCTGCAATCATACCCTTGATTTCATTCAAGGGTATGTCAGCCTTAAGTTACGGAGCTCTGCAAGATGTTGTCCTCCTCCTCTACTTCCACCTGACACAGGAATGCTGCTAGCACCACCTGGTTGCCTGGCAATTCCTTTAATAAGACCATGCTTCCAATTACTGAGATTTGTACTGACCTTCAAACACCATGCTCTGTAGCTCCAGTGAGCAACTATGGAAGATTTCTTCTGTCATAGTTTGAACACTTAATGGGAAATGGTAGCAGATCTCTGACAGTCTTAGAGTTTGAAGCAGGGAATTGAAAATTAGGTGGTAGGGAGGACTTTGATTGAGGTGATGTGCTTTATGAATTGTATGAGGAATCTCCCAAACACCCTGAAAATTTGAATGTTGAAGCTGCTTAGGTGGGATTGGATGAAACTGAACTGCAATTTCCCACGGGTATGGGTGTTTTTAAGGGCCACATTAAGAGAAGAGAGAGATCTTAGCACCTTATCACCACCTGCAGTGCTGTATGGCTGGAGATGAAAGCGAAAAGGCTGTCCTCCACAGCTCTTGTTTACTTCCCTGCTTATCCTATCCTACTCCAAGGCAAAAGATAAAACGTGCCTTCAGCAACACACATGTAATGAAGGACAAAGAGGTTGGGGACCAAGCCGTCATTGAGAGAAGTGCAGGAGAGCTGGTGGGCATTAATCTGTGACAGGCCGGGAGCTGCAGGAGGGCGTGGGCTGTGGGGGGAAGTTGATCACACCTGGGCTGAAGGAGGCAGCTGACAAATGGCTGAGGACATGAGGACTGAGTCTGGCCGAGGAGAAGGACGGGGATCGGAGACGGGGAGGGACCGGTCGGGAAGAAAAGACAGCGGGTCTGTCACCATGCGAGGCTGGAGCGAGTGCGTGCCTCGGCCCCTCGCGGCTCGCCAGCACGGGCAGGGCAGCGCTGGGCGCTTATCGCTCGGCCCCCCGCGTCCCGCCCGTGGCGGGCCCGGGGCTGTCCCCCGCAGATAACGCGCTGCTGTCACCAGTGGCGTCCCGCTGAGCACGAGTGTCCCGCAGTGACCCCTTCCTCTGGCTCCAACACCTGGCAATTGCATCCCAGTCTGTGCTACCAGCACGTTCCTTCAAGGCCCCGTTACGCCGGGACAGAGCAGAGCCCTCGTGTTTCCCTCAGCCCCCGTGCGCCACGCTCCCTCACGCCCGCGGGCAGAGCTGCTGCCCTTTCCTTCCCCGGGGGCAGAGCTGCTGCCCTTTCCTTCCCCGGGGGCAGAGCCGCTGCCCTTTCCTTCCCCGCGGGCAGAGCCGCTGCCGTTTCCTTCCCCGGGGGCAGAGCCGCTGCCGTTTCCTTCCCCGCGGGCAGAGCTGCTGCTGTTCCCATCCACGGGCAGAGCTGCTGCCGTTTCCTTCCCCGGGGGCAGAGCCGCTGCCGTTTCCTTCCCCGGGAGCAGAGCTGCTGCCGTTTCCTTCCCCGGGAGCAGAGCTGCTGCCGTTTCCTTCCCCGCGGGCAGAGCTGCTGCTGTTCCCATCCACGGGCAGAGCTGCTGCCGTTTCCTTCCCTGCGTGCCCGGCGCGGCCGCCTGGGCAGGTCCGTTCTGCGGCTCCGGCAGGGCGGCGGCCGCGCTCGGCGCTGCCCGCTCGGCCCCGCTAATTCAGGGGCACCCCGAGGGGACGGGCGGCGGCCAATGGAGCCCCCGGCTGCCCCCGGGACCCTCGGCGTGAGGGGCGGCAGAGCCGGGGCCGGGCCTGGAAACCTTTGGAAAACCCTTGGAAAGCCCGGGAGGGAAGGGCGCGGGCAGCGCCCGGGCCGGAGCTTGTGGAGAAAAGGACGTCACGCCGTCCTGTTCCTTCGAAAACACACACCGGGACTAGTTGTGCCATTTAAAAGTGATTTATTTTCTCTGATTAAGCATTCAAAGTTCCGTTTGGGTTTTTATCTGTAGAATGGTACAAATACGATTTTCATCTGCGGAACGAAGGAAATAGTTCTCATGCATAACGGTGAGATGCACAACTCTTCACATTGTTACAGGGAAGAACAGCAAACCTTGTATAGCACCAAGAAGAATTTTAATTACAGTGTGAAAGAAAGGTACCACAAAAGCTTCTTGTTTCATGGTATATCATTTAGGCTGACGTTTTTACTCTGAAGTATATGCTGTTTTCCAAGCAAAATTAAGCTTCTCATTAAAAAATTAAAATATACCTGTTTAAAAAATTTACACTTTCTAAAAATTAAGATATTAGATTTTACTTATTTTCTTGCATAGCATATTTTGAACTTTGAAACAGATAAGAAAATCTAAAAAAAAACCAAAAAACCACCAACTTCCAAAAATTAACTCTTCCTTTCCTAGTTTTCCCTTACCCCAGCCTGGTCAAACAGCAGGAACTAATTATTGAATATGTATGACTACATCATGAACTTGAACATTCATCTGAAAATTTAAGCCTACAATCCTCCTCATTTATTTATTACTATAAAAATGGCACTAAAGAGTTCAAAAATTACTGTTCAATAAGTCACTTCTACTTGACTTTCAAAAATATTCTGGGAAGTGCCAGCTCTAAAGACTCAACAATCGACCCAAAAATTCATACTTTAGGTCTTTTACTCTCTTGCATCACCATAAATAAAACACCCAATTCTGTTGTTCATTTCAAAGATGAAGAACTGGATGTGACAAGCAATTTCAAATACTTATGCACATCTGTTACCTGCAGGCACAGGTAACTGGTTGGAAATAGCACTAATTAATGCACTATAAATACTGCAAAAGAGGAGATATAATTAAATTTTCTTTTTGACAAGAAAAAGGTAGCAACATGTAACATTAAATCGAACCAAAGGAAAGACCTGTTGAGTAAGAAGATGTGATTTCACGTAGTTGCTGCTCCAGAACAGAACTTTACGCTTGCCCAAAGTTTCTGAGATTGCAAAGGGCCAGTAAAGGCAGGGTCGCTCTCCTCTCCTGGTAGCTTTGGCCATTCTCACTTTCAGGACCAGGAAGAAACATCACAAATGCTGCAGAGCTGCTGTGGCTCTGTGGGCACTGTAGTGCTCTCCATCCTCATTCCAGCTCCCCGGACTGGGCACTCTCTCCTGCAATGCCACAGCACCAGGACTGTGCACGGTGTTGCCAGGATATTTCTGCTACAGCTGCTGGGGGCACCTCAGCATGTTCAGTGTACCAGAAATTACCACCAGCCTAAGTAGAATAACTTGTTGACTGTGCTATCCCTTATAGTCTTATTGATTATACACATAAATTGACACTTGGCTTTCACTTTGAGCTGCAGTCCATTTTCTGAACAATTGCTTCTGCTGAGTTGTTGTTCAACCAGATCTATTAAATCTTTCCACACAGTTTTGAGAAGGTATATTATTTACTTCAGCTTAAGAAAAAGTGCCAGATTCATTACAAATGTATACTTCACAAAAGAAGACAGACATTTGCAAGGCAGCTCCTCTGGCATCTTTGTAACACATCTCTGTCACAGATCTCTGTGACATCATTGCCAAACTATGTGACTCTGATTATTTCTATCTAAGAAAGAATGTATCTGTCTAGATAGATACTTATGTAATAGTTCTATCCTGTAGGTGGATCTCAGATCAAAACAAAAACATTAATATTACAAGACTTCCAGGACTATTAGCTATTCAAAAAGTATTTAAGATTATTTGAAATGACTAGCCAAGAGTTTATGCCAAAACCATTGTTAAGATATATGTATTCTGTAATCTCGGGCTATCAATCCACTACAAGGCAACACATTTACTCCAGGTCTCAGGCCAGCTTAAGGATTTAGTTATCAATTATCTCAACTGCCTTTATTTTTTTGGTGTCTTTTGGGTAGAAGAGGTAGAACTAATAAAGTCAATGAGAAATTGTGGTAATTTTATTCTGTAGCTTTCATAGAAATTTAGGACTGTTTAGACACTGTTTAGACAAGGTGTCCTGAAATTAAGGTCTTGTCTTCACTCTAAATTACGCAATTCAACATTTAAAAAAAAGCCTAACACATATTATTAGCTGTACAGCACCACAGTTGTGCATTGGTAGTTCACAGAGTAACATGACCTCTTTTCCTAGGAATTTATAATTTTTACACAATGACATGACAGACAGACATGATTATCAGACAAGAAGTGCAAACTGGCATGCAACTCCATATGCATTATCTTCCATTTCAACATTATTTTTATGAAGTGGCTCAGTGTGGCCAGCACCCCAGCTGACTCTTACACTTCGTACACATTGAGCTTAATACAATCTTTTGCATTTTCACATTCATAGTACCTTTAAACTAACAATTACTGACATTTAAATTCAAGTGGACAATCCAAACTACAAGCATTCTTTATATATGCATTCTTCAAGTTACACAGAGCCTACAAGCTATTCCACTCTTAAACATTCCACTCTTCCTGCTTCCAGGAAAAGGCTGCATAAGGTACATTTTTCTGAGCTTATTCACAGCAATAGAATCATGTTGTGCATACCTCAGCAGATGTCTCCTGCTGCAGTTGAGTAGCACCTGCTTTCAAATTATTTCTGCAATAGTTTTACTTGCTTAAACCTCCCACTTTGCTGAGCTCCAGCAGCAGCCCAGGGTGGCTCTCCAGCCTCGGACATACTGTAGGTGCCATCTTTGTTTAATTTCATGGGTAAAGCTTCCCAGGATTAGAAGACAAACTCTAATCACAGAAAAAATATCCTAGGGCATACACATGCTGCCTGCACATGGTGTGTGCCAGTGCTAAAGGGACACCAGTGACACTTTGGGCTGGTGTGACAATGGCAGTGTCTGCTCACCTCGCCTTGGCCAGGGAAATGTCACGCAAGGCGAAGTGAGCAGGGCCATCTCTGCCTTTGAAGGTGACACACAGAGTAGCAGAACTAAACAATCAGCTTGTGGAGATGACAGATCCAGTTATACATACAGATTCCTGCGTTCCTAAAATACATTTAATGCCACAGAATTGTCACTATTACTTTCTCTTCCTACAAATTTATCTGGAAATAATCTGTGAACAGAATTATTTGTATAGATTTTTTTTCAGACTCTTGAAACCTCCCCCTTAATAGGTATGTGCCAGTGAATGATATGGTTATCTCCCAATCGAAACAAATAACTTCACTTGGACTACTTGGGTTTTAAAAAATTGGTTGTTAAAAACACTTCTATGCCTCTGGCCCTGCAGAACTGTTAGCAGGCTGAAGGTTACTGTAATGCCAATGGGACAAAGTGAGGAGCTGCTGAACTTTTTGACAGCTGACTGACTCCAGAGCACTGATGGGCACTAAGCCTGTGAACTTCCCTGGCTTTCACATGCATGTACAAATAATTGTTTGGGTTGAAATCTGTCCTGATAAACTGACTTCATTCCAAAGCCAGCTGTAAAGTTTAAAAAAGATTAGGTGAACCATTTTTGAGCACTATTACTGTGAAAGGTTTATGTGTTTCTGGTGTTTTAAACTAGTTCCAACATTGCCCTGTCAAGTTTCTAAGATCTCTGTACACTAAAAAGCATCACATCTAAAATTTACATCTTCAAAGGGCTGCCTCAGTTTTCACTGACATTTGCACAACCAGATTTTCTACATTCAATACCCCGCAATACCATTTTTGCACATGATCTGAAATGACTCAGCCTTAACCATGTAAAATGCATTAGTACTGGTCTCCTACATCTGCCTGGAATTCACAAATAGCTCTTCTTCTTTCTCTGCCACAGAGAAAGGACTCAGAGGATTCACAGGACTCCTGTACAGGAGTCCATCTTTTACAACAGACTTCATATTAAACATATGCTTTTCTGTACACAACACAGTGGTTAGCTGAAGTTACCAAAACATCAACCTCAGTTCCATTTTCTGTTAGATTCTTCCCTAGCCTGCTCTTCCCACTTTCTGGGTTACTAACATAGGCTGATGACCTCCTCGTTCCCCTCTGTGGAACGTGTGCTCATTTTCTAAGTGTTTCCCACCAGAGCAGATGTGTGTTTGACCTACAAGTACCACAGGACACCCAGTTCTGTGTACGGGTGGAGGGAAGGGCTGGAAAGGTCCTGAGTTCCAGCTGCTGCTCCAGTGAAATTTTACATGCCTTTGGTAGTCACTGGACAAGTACCACAATTCCTTGCTTCCCTTTTTGAAAAGGAAGCTGAGCAGACAGTGAAAATCTGTAATAGAAATCCAATGCAGAAGGAAAAACATCTAACACCCAGTAAAGTGGTGGCAAATCCTCAGAAAGATGTAGGATTTAAACTTGGATGCCTCTCTCTGGAGTCTCCCAAAGCTAAGACTGGTCACTTTCTTGCACTTAGAGCAATCCCATCCATTGTATCTTCCCCCATCCATTGCACAGTCGAGGAATGAATTTAATTGGGAATTTTGCACCGCACCATTAAAGACAGCCTTAAAAATTAACAGTGCCAAATGCTCATCAGTGTGATGTCTGCATCTTTTAATGCTGTGCTTGGGCTTAGAAATGTTAATTTACAAAGCCATAAATACTTTTCTTAAATTCTGTTTATAGATACTTGAGTTCAATTAAGTTGATTTAATTGTGACAATCTCCTGGGCCTTGGGCCTTATACACTTTGTTCCTTCGAACTGCAATTCAAATTTCACCCACTATTACCATTATATTCCACCCACATCACATACTGTAACTTATATTCTTTGAATGGTAAATAGAAATGTTTCAAACAAAAGCCTTTCAGCAGAATCTATATAGGCCAGGCTTCTTTTAAAATTCCAAGGTATAAAAGGGGCCTGACTTTCTGATCTCCTCTGGCTTTAAAATACCCAGAGGTGCCTTGTATTAGCAACAATATTAAAAACTGACTTGCAAACTAAATATTTCAGAGCTGGATTTGAACATCATGTTAGGTATGATCCCAAGCAAAGGCCTCGGTGTCACTGTGGATGATCATGTCAGCTCAATGGTCACCTACTGAAAAATGTACAAAAATGTACATTGGGAATGAGAAATGGAAAAAAGGAAAAAATGTAAAAGATGTTTTTTCACTTTACAGCAGACCTACAGTAAAAGCACACTAACCAGTTAAGTAGGAGAGAAAAGGTAAAATTCTGCTGATCCTGTTTTAAAACAAGAGCTAGATAATAATAAATGAAGTTAAAAAGGTATATAACACTTTTGTAGATGCTATGATTACACTGTGGAACACATTATCAATAAGGGCTGCTCACATCCAAGAGCTTAAATAAACTGAACAAGCTCAAGAATTCTTTTATGGCTTAGTTAAAGTATAGTATTAGTTAAAGTAGATTTAGATAACTCAAGTTTTTGTAAGACAGTAAAGTCAGTAAGTCAAGACTTACACCAACCCCCAACAACTGGAAGTGGACAAAGCCCTGGCGCTGGGGATGAGTTATTTTCCAGGTGGGCTGCTGGAATTTCTTTCCCCCCTGAGAGTACCAGCCACTCTTCCCAGTGCCAAGGACAAAACCTGTCTCTCTTAAGGCTGCTCACTGCCCTGTATTCCTTCAAGGAGTCCCCTCAAAGAGCAGGAGGGCCTGCTGACTTGTATCTTTATGCTGTCAGAATTGACATGATTTACTACTTTAACAATCACACGCTCCTAACTTTCTGAAATGCAGTCTTTTGGTGTGCATAGAACAAAGAAAATGACCAGGAAAAGTAATTTCTCCAAACCAACAATGTAAAGCAGCACTAGGCAAGATTCAGTCTGGCTGCAGCCATGCCCTAAATTTACAGTTTCATATTTGATAATTAAAATTCTGTCATGTGCAAATATTTCTACCTTTATATTACTAAGTTTTTCATACACTTAGAGGGCAACAGAGGTGGATCTACCTAAGAGGAGTAGGATGCCATGTGGGGAAGTCCTCTGAAAGTCCCCAAGAAATGCCTGCGAGCTTTTCTGCAGCAATGCTATTTGGCCTAAACTAGTCCAGCTGGATAGCAGAAAATCCCATTTAATGTCTAATAAAAAACATGCACAGATTGATAGATGTAACATTACCAGTATGCAAAAATTAAAATGAAACAAATTAAGAACTCCAAACATTAAATTCAGATTGTTTATTGTAAACAGAATAACTCTAGCACTCTGTCATACTGGCTGTGTCACATGCACCCAATTCCACATCAACTGCTTAAAATAGCACTTGCAAAAATTACAGTTATGTAATAATAATTTATGGTTTCTTACATAAACTAATTAACAAGCACTAAAATTGAATTACAGTGTATTCTAGGTAGTTCTTTATTGCTTGTAGACACTGCAGCTTTGGATCCATTAAAATGAACCCATTAGTATGCCTGAGTTTATCAAAATTTACTGCTATATCAAACTCAGAAACTGTAAAATGCTGGAGAACACTTAAAAGCAATTAAAAGTAGCTGGAAAACTACATGGGTTTCCACATCCAGTCACAGAACTTTGAGGATATACATTTTTTCTTCTGGAAAACATGATTTGTGAGCTGAGTGTTAGGTACACTACTATTCCAATTTATTTATATAATCTGTTAAGAGTTGCTAGTACTTCCATGAATATATATATATATATATATATTTATTTTTACACACAATAGGAGCCATTTCATTATATTCACCATAAGAATGGTATGTTTAAATACTAAATCCCAAAATATATATTTTTATATGCTGTCAAAACTTTTATATATAATACAAATACTTTTACTAAAGGAAAACTATAAACAAAAGTGAAATGCAAGAGGGCAAAAAACCTCATATGGAGGATCCATGAAAAATATGAGCAGAGACATCTTTACTGGTTTTGTTTATATTTATTTTTTTTCCTCTTCATCAGGCTAAAAATTAAGATAGTGGCCTTCCTTGGCAACAGGTTACATCACAAATTCTCACTGAATTTATTAAAAACATACTGAATCATGTACCATTAACCTTTAAAACAACTTAAATGCACCATATTTATTCAGTTAGAAGAGACTCTCAAATGAACCCAACTTAAGGCCCTTTCCCTGTCAAGGATTCATTTCATTAGGCCTCAGAGCCAATGTAAGAACCAGCACTGATTCAGTCACAGAACAGCCCTATTGACTACACCAGGATTCTGATGTTTGACACACATGCCTGTCACATCGGGGCATTACTTTCAGGCTCTTTTAGTAAGAAGCAAATTCTCACTAACACCTCTGATGAGCAGATTTTATACCTTCAGTGCTTTACACACTCTCCTGTCTGAGTGAGTGACATCCCTTTTATGAATTACAGAGGTAGGAGAACTTCATGCTCCTTGCCTTTTCCTATTTGGGTGCTGTCCCAAGCACAAGAGCACTCTGCACAAGTCAGTAAAGTTGGTGAGACACCTTATACTGTTTTATCATTTTGCCACGTTATGGAATATATATCTATCTATATATATGAACATTATTTCAGCATAGTTCTTGATCCTTCTGAGTTCTGCACAGCCTTTTTCCCAGAAGCAGGAGCAAACCCTTTGTGATGTAACCTGAAGCACAGGCTGTGCTGTAGCACTGCTACCCCAGCACTGCACTGTCACAAACACCTTCCTGAAGGACAAGAAGGACCTATACAGGTATAAAAATAATGGTGGTATCCGACTCATTAGAGAGCCTCTATCTGACATGCAGCTGTTCTTGAGTAAAGAACTCGTGTTTTTTTAAAGTTATTTGCATTACTGAGTGCTTTGCTGGACTGAGACCCAACATAACAGCTGAGGCAAAACAGACTGAGTTCTCCATCACCACATATGCAACTGAAAACAAAAAATGACACCAAAGAAAGTATCTGATATACCAAATGGACAGTTCACAGTAATGCTGTAAAACTGAACAGGATGTTGACAGTATCAAGAGACTGGGACAACACTTTTTGTAACAAAAGTAATATGGAGTAAAAGTGTTTCCAGCATTTTACTAGTTTTAATATAAAATGTCCCCAAATTTGTATAGAAAGATTAAAATCATGCCCTTATCTTCAATTATTCTCATTAAGACAATTCTCTCACCTATTACTGTATTTTCAAATTTCCTTTTTTCCAGCCCCACTGGTCTTCATAAAACTTAAATAAAAAATATGTTGGTTGCATTAAGGATCAATTAAAAAAGTATCATTCAACACGTCACTTCAAAAAAATGTGAAAGTCTCTATTTTTAAGAAAAATTGTTGACCCCATCCCAAAAAGGACTTACTTATCTCACCCCCTCCAAATCCCAATAAGACAATTATCGGGATACTAAACGGTGTTTTTCAGGAGTAACAAGCACATTGCAAGCAACTTCGTTTGCTCTGGAGGGTTATTTCATCAAAATCAAATTCTGAAGGGATAAGTTATTTTAAAAATATACTGCATCTACAAGTTTTTTATTATTATTGTTGTTTCAGTTGATTTTGGTTTTTAACAGGTTGTCTGTAATATAAATGACACATGACCACAACTGATTTTTATATACCCTCTATCCCTAAACACACAGCTAATGTCAAATGAACCAAGAAGGAATTTGGGACTTTTGTAATGAACAGAACCATTTATCCCAATGATCTTTAATAATTTTGTTCATCACAAAGTCCCTTGAAACCATGTCAGCACTGATCATTTGCATGTCTTCATCCATTGGGGTTCTTCACAGTTTTGCAGCCATGAAATTGATATGTGGTTTCACCAGTGGGAAGAGCGGCAGACTGCGCTTGAACTCTGTCATATTTTCAATCACATTTGGCTGCAAAGAAGTACATGCAAGGAAAAGTCTGCTCAGTATCTTTAATCAGAAAAGTGGCAAATTCCTTGCTTTTCATTTTAACTGCTGCTACAGCTACATTTAAATATACCTGTCTTGCTCTCTTCTACAGTATTAGTGATTCATACTTAATTATTACATTACATGAACCTCCAAAACACAATGTTATTTCTTATTTAAACAACTGGTTTGATATTTATATCATTTCAAACAGCTATAATGCAATAACTGCATTGCTAATAACATCATAATCTCCAATAAAAGAAGAGCTGATCTTTTAATTTTCATTCTACTTCAGAGCACCCCACCTGTCCTTTGAACATCAGAGTATAATCATAACCATAACAGCTATTCTATGCACTATTATTTTTAGATGTAGTAACAAGGTAAGCTAATATTTCAGTCATAATGGCTAATATATCCTCATACTATTCATACAGAAATTTCTGCTCATGGCAGTTATTTCACCTGTAAGGTCTGACGAAGAACACACACCTACCACACTGTGAAAAGTTAATCACCTGTTGGGACAAACACTGCCAGCCTTCAAGAAATGTCACTGAAGGTCCAGTAAGGGCCCAGTGCTGTCCTATCCAACCACAGAGAAATCTGTAATACTGTATGAACAGAATTTGCCAGACTGTTTCCTCCACGATTAAACACATTGACAGGAATCTGCAGTAGTATTTTAGGCTTTAAGAAAATGACCAAGTAGTTGGTTTTGCTGTTGCTTTGGGGTTGGGTTTGGATTGTTTGGGTTTTTTTAAAGAAAGATGATAAATTCATTGATGCATATGCATCTCTGTCTTGACACCTGATTCATCTGATCATATACAATCAGTATTTTCAGACAATAATCATCTGTATTTAATCCATAGTGCAGATATCCAGTGCAGTTTACTACTACTATTAGCTTTTGTTTTAGAGAACTAAAGAGAATTGAGGAAAATGGTCAAATTGAGAGAAAGAAAAATCAGGAAAATTCCTGTTATTAGCGACGACAAAAATGCAAGTCGAAAAGAGCTAAAGCATCAGCCCCATGACAGCAGCAATTTCCAGACATCTGTTTCTCCCTACAAATTCTTATTTAATGTTACAAAAGATTCAGATTAAGAATCTAGATTCTCTAGATTAAGAATGTGGGCTAGGAATTTTTTTGTGTGTTGTTTCTTTTTACCTGTGGTAGTGGTGGTGCTGGTGCCAGGTTCACATCATTTTGGCATGGAAATTCTCCAACAACAGGGCCTATTTAACATCAGCAAAATTAATTTGGGACCAAAGTTTAATGACTATCTTTTGTATAACTGATAAATTCTTTTCTCTTATAAGACAGGTATCTAAATAAAGCACCTTCATTTAAGTATTTAAAGTAAAAAAATATTTAAATTTGAAGTATCACTAAATAAGGTTTTATAAACATTTTACTTTTATATTTCTGTCTTTAGAAATACAGATATTAATCCATTATTTTATCTGAAAACATGAGCTGAGGCGGTGGCTTTTATTCATTTTACTTAGACATAAAGACAATGTAGAAATAAAAACTGTTAATCTGTTGATCAATCAATACTTAAAACTGCTTCTCAGTACTTCTGAGAATAGTAGCAAATGCCAGTGGTGCATGCAAGAGCAGTGCAAGAACAGCACATCATTTGATAAGGACATGCCTATAGAAGTGTAGAGGTTTCTCCAGGTACCAAAAATCTGTACAGCAACCCCAAGTATTCCCTGCCTATAACCATACATGTCCTATTCCAATTACCCCAAAACTTATTTTTGCATTTCTACTATTTTTTTTTCATGTAATAAAAGAGGCCAGATGCCAGATTAAAAGATTTAAGACTGGGGAGTTGTTTTAGGACTTGTTATAATTTCTGTAAGTAACCACTTGTCAGGTTGTCTTGCAATCTCACTGTTTTCTTGGGAAGGTACCATTCCAAGCAAGCAATGCCCAATCTGGCAATGCAATTACTACACTTTAAGAAGTCTCTAGACAGGAAAAGTTTTAGAACTATTTCTATTTAGCATTTACCAGTCATGAAAACCAGAAAGGTGCTTTGAAGCAAGTCTTCCTTACTCAGCTGCAGAGCTGTAACTTCTACTACCATAAAAATCAATCCTTCTGAGGCAGAAGGGAGTTTTCATTACATGCATGCAGTATCTGCTTCTCTCTACACTACAGACAAGCTTTTAATATTTTTGACTTTGCAAACAAATGCATGTTGGAATTTAAGTCCAGTATAAAATGGTGAAAGATTTGCAAAGAAAACCTTAGAAGTTTTTCCTCTGTTTATTCATATTAACCAGAAACACTTCTAGCCTTTTCCTTCTTGAGTTCTAAAACTGAACAATATAGTTTAGAATGCACAACTGATCTATATTGCTTCAAAATAAAACCTAAATAAAAGTTGACCTTCTTAAGTTTAAATAAAACTTTTGACATTCCCAGAGGTTTTAGTTTCTGTTTGTTTTCCCCTTTGAGGGTGCTTGAATACTATTGTGGACATTCATTGCTAGTTTGGAAAAAAAATGCTCACACTGGATTGGTAACTGCACATTCTAATTTTGGGCTTGTTGGGGGTTTTTCTCCCCTGTAAGACTATTAAAAAAGTTTAACGTTTGTTTTAAAATATCTGCTTGAAAACAGAAGTGTTATTTTAGGACATATTGATTTATTATCAATAAACTTCAAAATATTGATAGGCTGAAAAATTTGTCTAAAAATGAACAAAGAATCTGAATCACCCATGTGAAGTACACCTTTTTCCCCTGAAGAGTATATAATCTCCAAAGCTGAGTTTTTCTTACAGTGGATTTGTATGATATAATATGGCTATCTGTAACTATGACTTGCAGGGACAGAAATTGATTAAATATTATATTCAGCACAATACTTACAGGAATCCATTTCCCTTGCAAGGACATGTACTGATACCTTATGTCTTCTGGGAGCATCTATTGCCAACAGCACCTACAGTAAAAAATATCAAGTCCTTCAGGTGTAGGAAATATTCCTTAGACATTATAAAATAGTAAAAAGAATGAGAGTATTTAAATTTTAAGTTAAGGCTTAAAATGGGGGATGAATTTTGGGATGTGCCTTAAAGTATTATTAAAAGTCATCCATACAGTACTCCTGAATTATTTTACAATCAAGTTAATCAATTCATGTACTGCTTGGAACTCAGAAAAACTGTAAGTAATAGAAATTCAGCCATTAATTATCATAGTATCAGGAATGCAACCTAAAATCTCTGTAGGACTTTCAATCCCTAGCAGCCTTCTGGATGCACATCACCCTGAACACAGCCATTGCCATTAAATTCAACTGGACCAGCCCATCAATCTAGCCTGTTATTACTGTTCTGGAATGCTGGATAATCGGGTATTGAGCATTGGTGTAAGCAAAATAGTATAGATTCCTACAAACCCAGAATATGCACACTCATCCAGAAGTTCTCATTTATTAAACAACAGGTACTGAAATTCCATTTACTAACTTTGCATTTGCTGCATAACTTCATGTATGCTATTGTACTATTAAAAAAATTAAAGTAAAGAACCCCCTCTGCCCAGCAGAGGAAAAAAGAAGACAGACACACACATGCCCATTTTTTCCATCCAATAATAAATTCTGAAGACATTAAGTTGATCTTATTTTCCAAAGAACTCCCCGAGCTACCAGCTACTCCTTAAGTAATAAAACTCCATGAGCACTTTGCAATATAGTGAAATACCATTGTATACTACACATTAAAAACCAGAAATGATGATGTCCAAATTTTTTTTATACAGGTGAGGGGTGACAGGGACAGGACAGGGACACATTTGAATGATTTATACTGGATATCCATCTGAGTTAAAATGTACAATTACAGCACCATTATGCTGCTCCTTTGCTCTGCCTAACCATTAGAGGAAAAAAAATGTTTCTGATTTACATTTACAGTGAACAAAGCTTTGAAAAATATCTGTTTCATTCACAATTCATGCCTGTAAAATAAGCTGAATCACTGATTGGTTGAAGAAAAATATAAAAGAAAAATTTTTGCAATTTTGTCCAGGCTTGGTCAGAGAGCAGCACATTTTATATCCATAAAGAAAAGATAAATGAAACAAGAATAAGAGCCAACAAGGAAAAAACCACAACAAAACCCTATCATTCTGTGCAATTTTTACAACTAAGTGCTATTAACTAAGTAATATTCAGGAAATAAAAGATACCTGCATTCATTTTATCATCTACCTAAAACAGGTGTCAGTATATCCCTTCAGAACATGCACAAATAAGATTCAGTTGTACCTCTAGCTCATTCTAAGGAACATTTTAGCTGCATGACTTACTTACCTTGTAAAACTGTATAATGTCATCCTTGGTCAGGGTCTTCAGATAAGCCACTTCAATGTTATCTGCACAACAATAGTACAAATAAGAGCAAATCTGCAGATCACAGCTGGTTATTAACACACTGCTTATACAAAGTATACTTCTTTCAAATTCAAATGCTGTAATTGACTGCAAATGAAAAGCTTTTCATTGTTATCTTTCAAGTCAATACTTGCTTCACTAAAAGTGTCAGTAGAACCTTGGCAGAAAATTATACTTCAATAAGTCTATTTGGTTTGACTTACTGAAAAATGCACATTTGAAGAATACTGATTGCACTGTAGGATATTCAGTAACTAAAATAGATATGCCTGCTCTTGTATATAATCTTCAAATCAGTTACACATTTCTAATGCAGACTGGTTATAGATGACTTTTATTCAGTTAGGAAACAGGATTGCAGGACATACTTTTACAGAAATGTCAAAGAATGGTGCCTACATACCCCTTAAGAAGTAGTCACACCTTTAAGATATCTGGGGACAATGTGTTTCAGTTGCTACTTTCCTTCATACTAATTAAACTGTCACGGACTAATCACCTAATATCATTGCTGCTTAAGCAGAAAGGTTTCCTGTAGGCGTGCTTGCTTTTCTTAGGATTAGCAAGAAGATCAAGGAAGAAACACGTGCAAGAGAACAGAGAGCAACCAAGCCTGTAATGCTGGCTGTAAGTAATATGAAGTTCTATATGGAGGAAATACAAAAATCAACAATACAGTTTGGAAAACTAGGTAAGATTTGGGAGAAAACAGTAGAAGTAGTAATATTTAAAATGTACAAACAAAAAAATCCTTCCACTTCTTAAGGCTGGAATACGAATTTCGGATTTTGACAATCCTAGTCGTATTAAAATAATGAATGATATAAAATTACTAGTGGGCAGAGGGGAATTAAAGATACAAAAGTCAAGGGAAAGATACAAAAGTCAAGATAAAGATACAAAAGTCAAGGGAAATAATAAGTGGGATTTAGGTATTAAAAATACAGCTACACTTAGCAGTAAGAAATTCCAGAGACATACTATTGATCCAATTATGGTATAAACAGAAACACTTAAGGCTGAGAAATACCACACTATTTCATCAGACAAAAAAAAGTACTTGAATGGTAAGTTTCCATTCCACTTCTTACGCTCAGGCATGAAACTTTTCAGTAGCTGTTATTCTCTCTACATGAAGCTAGATGACGAGTCAAAACTCTTCATTATTAAACAGCTCAGTGAGTCATCATGAAGCAAAAGGACTGTATTTGCTATCATGGAAAGGCAATATGGTACACATAAAGCAGAAGAGAAGTCATAGAATACAGAATGAGTTTTATGGAGGAAGCATATTATGCATGAAAACAGAAAATTACAGCTGTGAGTAAGAGTCGAGACATTAAACTGTCAGGAAAAACTGATCTGTACCTAAACTGATTTCTTTTTAATGTTAGAAACTGTATTACTAATGTGTCTAACCGTATTAGTAATGTATCTCAGTATTTTAAAAAAATTAAAATACATTTTAGAAATATTTAAACAAATACAAGTTAAATACTATGTAGGACCACACAGTAAATAAATGTCAGTCTATTTTCAGTAATAATGACAATTATTACAAAGAGGCTGGATCTCATTTGGTGTCCTACAAACGTATAACCTTCAAAGCACTACAGATGAAAAAAACCAAAATAAATTAGTGTTTCTTCAAACCCACTCTAAGCTGAGAGCTGACACAGATTGCATGTTAGTTAAGATACCTGCTTTGCCTCTGTCAGTACTCCCTCAAAACAACTGCACAAAGCAAAGAGAAACAGGGTTCATATGAATGTGTGTACTGTCAGGAATGTCAGTGTGTATCTGACTGCATCACAGGAAACAGACAGTAAATTATGTAGAGGCTGTGTAAAAGTTTAAGTTGCTCCCAAATGAATATGACACTCAACAGTCACAAATGCAGCCAGACGAGAGCATTCAGTTTTAAAGGAATTACCATTTGTCTTACCTCTGTCAAAGTTATACTGCTGGGAAATGATTTCTCCCCAGTATTTAGCACATTCTGCAGACAGCTTCTTTGGTTTGTCTAGACGACGAATTGCTAAAGCTTGGATGTGTTTTTGGAAGGCCTCTTCTGTCATGTCTTCTATGCATTTCTCCATAGTTTTTAGGAACGCTTCAACTCTGCTCTCTAAATAATGTGGTGGCTTTTCAGATTGGATAATAAATCGCAGTCCTTGGATGCCATTTGCCCGACGTGGGCCACTGAACACAATGTAACCTTGGCAAAACAAGAACAGCCTCAAATGAAAAGAAATCCTTTGTCACGGCCTTGAATTTGCCAAATGCAGCACGTTTGGCAGGAAGGCAATGCTGTGTTAACTAATTTCTGTGTTATAAAAAAACAATGCAAGTTTTCAAAACGTGCCACTGAATTTTTTTAGAAAATCTTTATTTTACTGAGGTCAATATCAATTTAAGGGAGGGGCAAGGAGGAGATAAGGCACACTGACAAAACAAAAGCAATTCTGTCATCAGGATCAGGTTACAGTTTTTGTCTACCCTTTTAATAACAAATCAATCACACTTCAGTGTTTTAAATGCTGTTTTATAGTTTTCTTACAGTTTCCTGATGCTCATATCAAAACTGGTTACAGTACTTCAGAGTTTTTATCTGAACAATTTAGGAGTATTACTGTGAGTACATCCTGAATGCTTCCATTTATACAACCCAGCATTTTACACAGCAGCATGACACTGCTGATTTATGTCCTACTTCTGATCCACTGTACCCTGCAGAGTTTTCTACAAAATTGCTACCTAGCCAGTTGCTTCCTGGCTTGTATCTGTGCCATTGGTTGTTCCTGCCAAACTGTTCCTAACAAATTACGTCTTGTCTTCATTCAAGTCATGTTTCCAAAATGTCAAACTAATTTTAAATTCTAACTCTATCTTCCCACACACTTGCAGCCTCTCCCAAATTAGTATTATCTGCAGATTCAGTGAATACCCTCACCCTTCTATCATCCAGAATTTTGATGAATATAGCATGGAACACTGGATCACAACACAGCTCTGTAGAACACCATATTCCAAATTAACTATTTTCTATTCTCCAGTCATGACCTTCTATGTACCCAAATGTGTAGTTATTCCACCTAGGTACTTCTGCAACAGTCTCTCAGTTACCTTCTTTGAATTTAGAACTAGCTTGAAAATTTATTCCATGTTTTCCTGGAGTTCGAATTAAACTGACTGATCTATAATTTCCCTGCTTTTTCTCTTTCCTTTTTTTTAAAGGAAACATGTTACATTTAGATGTGTCTATCTTTCTAATACCTTATCATCCACAAATTTTATATTATAAGACTTTTAATTCCAGGATTTCCTAATTTCATTCTTTGGGATAGAATGCAGAGTTCATCACACCTTAAACTTTTTAAAAGCTTCTCATTTAATCTGATTAAGCTGTTATTTTCCCGTGTAAAAGTAAGACATGAATTTTTGATTCCCAGTGTTTATTTTGGAGGTCTTCTAGCCACAGCTGATAAATTTTAAGTGTAAAGTAACTAAGCCATCCTGAATTTTCTGATCATTTGAACATTTTGATTTTAATGATTTGAACACTTTTTTCCCCATCATTGCAAACTTTTCTCCCCCACTTTTTCATACTGCTTTACCATTTATTGAAAGAATTCTTATTACTACTTCTACTTTTTAGCAAACTTAACTTCCAATGCTTTAACTTCTTTTTCCCTAAGCTTTCTCAGAAATCTTACTAAGAATTCCATTAAGTGTACTGGATATTTCTAAGTCTCATGAGCTCTCTTATTTGGCAAATATGAAGTGCTGGACACTAAACTAGTTCTTCCTAAGTTCCACCCCGCCTCTTTAGCTGTTACTGCCAACTTCTATCCAAAACCTGCCACCAACACAGTTCAAAAACCTGTTAAATAACCTTGGTTCTATCCTTTTTTCAGCGGGTATATAAGCAGTTGAAACTCCTGTGATGAATATTGTATGGCTGGTTCTGCTAGTTACTCACGAAAAGCCTAATCTTGCCTGACATCCCTGGCAGTCATCACACGGAAATATTTGTCTGCTTCTCACCTTTGGAAAACCTGTACTCCTCCTCACTAGTATTACAATCATGTGAGCTGTCATACAATATCTCTGTCTCTCCTCCTTACTCTGTTTGGAATAATCTCCCCAATTCTCAGCCTTAATGGTTCAGGTAACAATTATTTGTACTTACTGGTGAACCGCTGTAGTCTTAAAAAGCCTGAAATGTACTTAGGTTTTGACCAATATGGTAGTTTACCACTACCCACACAACACTATTTCCAAGATAGGGCTTACAATTTAACAGTTGGACTAGGTGATCTTAGACATCTTTTCCAACCTAAATGATTCTGTGATTCTATGACTAATGAAATGCACCTAGAAGTAGGGTCACAAGAAAGAAACATCAAACTATTATTGATTCTTTAAGAAGACCTAAAAATTTAGGGGGACTGAGCCTCCTTTTGGTAAATTCTAACATGATGTTTTCTGTACAGTGCTCGCACTTTTTTGAGTTGGAGCTAATTTCAGATATTTCAGACATCTTAAAAATCATGCCTGCTTGTTCTATTTTAGACTCTATGCACAGTAGAATTTCTTTGAGTCATGAGCAGTTAGGATGATTTACATTTACCAAGTGCCCTTTAAATGGCATTCGCTAGGCAGGGAGAGAACACCCCCTGCTCAGGTCTGGTGCGAGCGCGTGACTGTGACGGCTCGTGGGCACAGACCCCACTCCTGGGAACTCACCTAACTGCTCCTGGGTGCGCAGCGTGTTGAAGCACGGCTCTGAGATAATCTGGCAGAAGAGCTCCAAAAACATGTTCTCAGAAGTACTCTGCATGTCTGTCTGGTAATATATCTCAATGCCACAGTTGTTATGAACCTCATTTCTCTGTTGGTATACAAACCAACCTCCTAAAAGACAAAGTTAAAACACTGAAGTTCATTGAAGTGTACATTCCTACTGTTGACAACTAAAAATAAAATGGTCTAAGGTTCATGGATTTATACTAAGTGGTTTAGGACTGTTAAAGCAGAATTTCCACTAAGAGCATACTTTTCATGAGAGAAGAAAAGAATGTATCATTTTGCCATCAAAATGTTGCCACTTGGAAATATTAGCAAGTAAATTGAAACTGGCTGCTTCTCTTCAAGCAAGTATTTTTGGAACTGCAGTGAAATTCTACATTGGATCTACTGCATAAACAGTTTCTAAATACAATCTGCCAGAAATTATTATGAACATTAAAAATAACTCAGCATTTTAATACCAACAACTTCTTTTGTATATGGTAGCTCCCACAGACAATCAGCTAGGGTTAATTTATCTTGTCTGTACAACTATGTATGTCACCACTCCCAGCAATACCTTGAACCTCCTTTTTACAAAAAACTTCCTTGACTATGGAAGTAAAAGCATAGAAATGCTACAAGACCAAAAGAGTTTATGTGAGAAATAAAGAAGTTATTTATTTCTGTAAGAGCTTTTTGTTTTTGCCAAGAGTCATTACATGCAATTCTTAATGGTCAATTAATACTCAGAAATGCGCAAAGAATTGTGTTTACTCAAATGTGTATACTCTGTGTAGCAGAAACTGGGACAGGGCTCTTATTTCCATAAATTATAACAAGTGACTTGGAACAGAAGTGCAGAATCATATGATTATAGAAGGGCTTTGGATTGACAGTCACCAAAAGATCGCCCACATCATCCCAAGAAGTCCAATTTACATATACAAATTAAAAATTAAATCAAAGTAATTGTCAAGTATACTCGAAAGGTCATGTATTAGTCCATAAATTTATGAGTAAAGCCACACCCTAACTATATTTCTGAATTTTAAGTTTTGAGTAACTTGAAGTAAGTTTGACTTCAAAACACACTCCTAGCAGCACAGTAATATGAATTTTAAAATGCTGTGAGCAAGGGGAATCTCAATTTAATGTGCCTTTTGTATCATGGACCAATCATTTAACTTACTGTCAGGAAGCTGCACTTCTCTGTACCTCACTAGCTGACTGGGAAGGAGTGGCTTTGTATGAGCATGCTCAATGAGAGTGTCCTCAACCATCTGCATAATTCCTAATGCAGCCTGGAAAAGAAAACATAGGAGGATTTTTAATGATCATTAGTTATTCTGTATTTAACAGCAGCATAAGACTTTCCAATTACTGATGATGCTGTGAGAGAAAAGAAAAAAGAATCAGAAATAGAAAGGACTGTAATTCAATACAAATACAGTAGAAGTTAAGTAGATGAGAGGAAGTGGGAGTGTGGAGGGCAAGAGGTTTTTTTTGTGTTGTCTTTATGTTTAAATTGTCTACACATTTAACTACTCCTACTTCTCCCAAGGGCTTCTGAAATTAAAGCTCAGTGGGGTCATTTTTTTTCCACTTTCCTTCTATCACCTGATGTGCTCATCTTTCAAAGTGAAAATGAGATAGCTCAAATGTATGTCTGAAAGCAAATGGCATTTCAGTAGATGAAAATTTTAAGGAAACAAATGGTCAAGATCAAGGATGCATTTCATTGGTGTGTTGGTGGTGTTAAGACTCATTGCCCAAATATTTTCTTTTACCTGATGGATTACAATAATAATTTAAAAAAATGTAAGGAGTGAAAAAAATCCAAAGTCATTACTTTCATTCAAGGATTTAACCTCAATAACTTCATCTCTTAAGGGTTATATGTTCTTGTAGCCTGCACACTGGAAATTACAGGAACTTGCTACAAATATTTTTGGCTGAAAGCTAAAATATCTCATTCTGCATTGCCATAAACTCGTAACACAAGTGATTTTATAAAAAACATAGAAAAGGTTTGAAAACTTAATAAACATACATGCTACCAACACCTCCAAAAGCCCCATACAGTATCAAAGACAAAAAGACTGAGGTCTAAAAACAACAGTTTAAAAATTTAGAGAAAAAAACTATTTATTATTTCAGTCAATTCATCATATTAAAATATTGACAATACGACTGCTCAGACATGTTCTGAACAGGATTACTTCACTTTTCATCCACTTACAGCAAATAAATAAAAAAATAGTCAAAATAACCCAAGTATCAGAATGAAATTAAAGAAAAAATAGGAATTTCAAGCAGCTAGATAAATCTAATTTTTCAAGTCCAGATTCACTGAAATTTTTTTTCTTGACTGAAAGACAATGTAAATTTTGATTTATTTTAGTTGGAAAAAAATTCTTAGGTCCAGGTTAAAATTGCTGAGTTTTATCAGTGATTATCACATCATGGGTACTCAAGGACAGACAACTTTTTCTACTTTCTATTCAGGGAGGTTTGCAGATAATTTCTAAACATTACACAGCTATGGGTATACCAGGATATCCTTCCCAGTTCTTTAGCTGTAGGACTTTCGATAGGCACCCATTATGCCAAGTAAAGAATACACTTCTCTGACATAACTGCACCATCATGGAAATCTAAAAAAATCTGGGCATTCAGTTCTATTTCCAGAAGCAACTGACTTTTGTATACAAACACATAAGAAATAAGGAAGGGAAAAGAGACTATCGTTACATTTCTCTGCAAGAAAAATACCCTCTAAAATTTTTTAACAAGTACTTTAGAGACATTCTTGACAAAGAAAGGTTTGTCTCTCCAAGCTATTAGCTCCTTCCTATCTTATTTTTTCCTTTACAAATTAACTTTCTCCTCCATACATTCAGCAGTCACAAGCAGTGTCTATAACAGCTCTTGCTAGTAAAGTATCACAGAGCTCTTCTGACACAAAATAATTGTAAACAAGCCTTATGAAAGAAGAACACAAAAACATACAAAAAAAAGTACTAAAATCTGTATTGGTACATATATTAAAGTACTTCCTATGACTTCGTATGCAAATACAAATTGAAGACAAAACAAATGTTTCCTGAGTTTTACTCCCCTGACAGCTGACACTTGGCTTTTTCATGGTTCCCCATTCCTGTTTAGCTATGTGCAAACTACTTAATTTGGAAGGATACTGGATTCTTAAAACTTTGCTAGTTATTCTGAAGGTTTTCAGTGGAAAAAAGCAGGACCTGCAGCACGTTATTCCTTCTGCAGCTTGACCACAGTAATGACATACAAAACAGACTTTCAAATACACAGATCCTAAGTTGTCTTTATTAAGTTTCCAAGAGCAATATAGAGGCAGCACTTAGCCTAATAAAGCTAAAGTGGAAAAAATTATGCTCTCATACTCTATCGATAAAGATAAAAAAGTACAAAGTTAAATTATGAAATTACATTTGGCATAACTGCTTCAAGATCTGCAAAGATTAAACTAGTGCTCCATTTTTATGCTGCTTTTAAGTAAAAAATGTTTTATTAAGAAAGTATCAAACCAACCTGTTTTGTTATATTGCCATGGAGAAGAGCTTCAATGTGTAACCGTGACAACAGCTGTGCTATGAAGGCCTTGAGACGGGGAAGGGTGACATCTACAATACACATTTAGACAGTTAAATCACTCAACTGCATTTTTAAATTATGAAGGACCTAGGCCTAAATCATCATTCAATACAGTGCATTTCCCAGAGGAGGAGAAATCTGTCATTATGAAGAAGTGAAATCTCTCCTTAAAAATGCAACATTGGAATGCTTCCAGCTCTAAATAGCAGCACTCATCATATAGTTTATTTCACTTAGAATTCACATGCTGTCTTGACCCAGATTAAAAAAAAAAAAAAAAGTAAAAAAAAGCTGCCTTTCCAATCATGCTGAACAAACACTCATTCTCCAGAGAAAACACTTGCAATCATTCAGGTGGTGTTCCAAAGAAAAGCCTTAGTTATTTACTAAACAAGCAGCATGACGTTTATAATGCTCAAGAAAGACTGTGCATTTACCATCCAGACTACAAAAAGAACCTCAACTCAAATATAGTGTTTTGATATTAACTTTGGAACAAAGGCTACAGAGAAAAATATCCTAGAGTACACATGCACAATACATACACACACATTCTATCTGGCCTGTCCTTGTAAAGCAGTTTTCATATAAAGTGCAAAATACAGTTTAACATACAGAACCAAAGGAGTAAGAGGAAGGATGGTTGGATGGGGTATTCATGGATGTGTGTTCTGAATCAAGCCCCTCACATAAGTCATAAGTCAGGTATTCTTCTTGAAAAGAATGTTAGCGTATTCCAAGAAGATATTACAAGACATTTTGCAAATTGTCCCAGAAACAGCCTTTTAATACAACACAGTAAAATACAGGTGGGGAAAAGTTCTTTACCTATTACTACAAACACAGAATTACCACAGAATGGGGTGGCTTGAAGGGGACCTTAAAGATCATGTAGTTCCAACACCTCTGCCATGGGCAGGGCCACTGTCCACTAGGTTCACTGCTCAGAATTCCATTCCATCTGGACTTGAAAAATCATTTCAATCTCTTAATTCAAAATTTCTTCTTCCTTCAAATAAAATGCGGCACCTACTTTGTGTTAAGAGCCACAATGTTCTTTATTATTGTTGTCAGTATCTACAGAAAGTACATATTTTTTCTTTATTAGCTACAGCTCTTTATTATCTACAGAAACATAAGCTAGGATTCCCTGGTCATGGAAAAAACAAAGTAGTTTGCACATTGGGAAGTACAATGCAGATACACTCTAGTGTGCCTGCAAGATGTCAACTAGAGCCAAATGATTTTACCAATGTTGATTAAATACTGGATTCACCATATCCAGGTTCATGTTCATGTTAGTAAAGTTTTGCCTGAACTTTTATCTGCAAGTTTAGCCATTTGAGGCCTTCTCCATGAACTACTCTACTTTCTTGAAACTGGAGGGTCAAGAGCAGCACAGCCAGCATCAGCTCAGGCCTGGCACTGCGGCGGCTTTTCTTGAATAGTGCGCAGAGTTCAAAACAGGTACCCTTAATAGTTAAGTAATATAAGAAAAAACATAATTAAGTGGCAGAACATTACCATCTAGAGCTTCTTTTAATTCATCTTTGGTCCAAGCAACTTCAGTCATCAGGAGTCGGAGATAATACATTGCATGCTGGTGAGGCTGTTCAGCCCTGAAGTTGTTAAGCGATCTCATGTACTAAACCAAAAAATCAGGCTCAAGTTAGAAATTCAGAAACAGAGTTCTAAACATATTAACATTGTACTGTCAACTTTGTATCAAAAAGATACTGTTTAGATATTGAGAACATTCCCTTGCTTGTTAGAACTCTCTTAAAAAAAATTGTGCAATATCACCTTAGTAATAATGCAGGCTTCTGAGCCTTTGGAGTAAGCAGAAACCATTAAGATGGTTGAAATGTGCATGAAATCAAACTTGTCCATAAAATTAATGCTTAGAAATTAAATTATTGCAGTAAACAAGAATTTAGATCGAATTTCCTGGGTAGTTGTTCTACCCAGGAAATTTGCCTATGATCACTAACCAGGGGGTGTGGGAACACTGCTAACAGAAAATGTAGAAAATGTATTTTTCTCCCTGTCACCTATACTTTGGCTGACTTGTTTACACAAAATCTGGAGCATCTGGAAAATTCTCTGCATGTTTTGCACAGATAAAGGATGTGTGAGAAAAGAACCAGAGAGCTTCTGCAAAAACCTCCTTTCTACTCCAGTTGTGCTTTTACAAAATAAGCAAAACCTTTTTCCTCTACCAGAGAAACTGGAATGTGCAAACTAATAGTTTTGGCAAGCTGCAAGCATTTCCAGTGCAGGAAAAAAGTAACCCATTTCAGGGCAGGAGTGAGCAACGGCATGCCTCAGGTTGCTGAGGATGTATCCTTCTGTCTGCTCCAAACAGAAGCCAGAAGTTGGTATCTCCCTTATCTGTCTGCCATAGACATGGGGAGAAAACTGCAATCTCCCCTGCTGATGCTACTTCTAGAAATCAGCTAGATTTCTAGAATGTACTAAATCAGGTGGTTACACTGCACCAAAGGATCAAGGTCCAGGAGCCAAGACAAATCCGGGGAAAAGAAATGTTGCAAACTTTTTTCAAAGTTTCCTTTCCCCCTTCATTTATTTCCCACTTCTTCTATGGCTAGGTCCTATTGCAGCCTTTCCAAATTGCAAAACAGGATTTAAAGCTAAGATTTTCCCCTCCATCCCCCTACTTAGATTTCTATTCCTACCACAGCAAGCTGTGCTTCCTTGATACATCATAAGAAAGACTGACTAAAAAAGGATTCCAGGACCAGTTATTTTTAACCAAAGAATGTTACATACATAACTCCAAGAAGCTCACAGCCAGAAAAAAGAAAAAAACATCTGAAGTCCAACTAATGCAGAATTTCACTCTCTACTTCCACAGATTGTCAGCCCTCAGATGTCCTATCAGGGCAATGCATTCAATTTTCAATTACTCCAAAACGTGAATTTCTCATGCAGCTTACCGCTTCCTTGATAATTTCAAATCGCTTTTCATCAATCTCAAAAGTAGCCATTTTCTCAATGATCTTCTTGAGCAAGATGTGTTGCTTGTCGTTATAACCTTTTACAGAGAGCTATGGAAAAAGTGCATAAGTTGCTTTAAATGTGGAAGACAAAAGAATAAAACCCTTGCCAAGTCTTGTACAATGCAATGAGCAATGCACTTTTCAATACTTACGCTAAATTGACCACTATGGAATATTTAAGTTCTTAAGTTAAATCCCTTTGCCCATCAAAAGGTAACTAACTGACAAGTAGAGTATTGCATATTTGCACAGGAGTTCTAAATGCACAGAATTAATGTAATTTCATGTTGGTGTAAGTACACTGTACTCAGAATACAGATTTTTAATGATCACACTGTTGAGTCTTGGAGTACAGAAACAGTTTTAATCTAGGTTTCTCACTTTAGTAATGAAGTCTGGATTCACAACCTTTTCAAATACTCTCTCCAATTTACTTTAACCCTGGGTTCATAGCTATGTTGTCAATCAAAGAATATTTAAGAGGAAGTAAGCAATACTACAAAAAAGGGGTGCTATAAACAGCAGAACACCTTATAGCCAGGATGCTGCTGAGCTAAAACATCAATGTAGTCATCCTGGAATTGTAATGACACATTGATCTAATCATACATATTTTTGAAAGTATAAATGAAATAGACTTACTAATTTAGAAAAGAACATAAAACTTTTAAATTACTGTATGATTTCATCAACCTACAGAAAATTTCTCTGGCAAAAAGACATTAAAAGGTCTTTTTTTGCAGGGAAAAACTTCAAAATTTGGTATTTTGAGCCAGGAATTTGATTGTATTTGTGCAGTTTAATTAGGAGTAAAACTAAACTTTAGAACACAAACCAACATATAGAAATCCTGCTTTTCAGCAGGAAGAATTTTTTTGTTCTATAGTTGCTGAAAGATAGCTGAACAATGTATTTGAAGAAAAAGTTATTGTAAATAGATTTATGACAAAGGCTCGTATCCTAAAGCAGCATAGCAACCCAAGAAGTTCAACAATCGCCATGGGTGACTTCTCAGAGCAGCATCTGCCCTTCCTCAAAGCATCAATATCGTCATTAATAAGTTACACTTAATAATTATAAAACTTCTTACAATATGGAAAATAATATTACAAGTTCTCAAATAAAATTTAAAATAACTGTGACTGAAAATTAAGAAAATTACACACTTTTTTTTTAAGGAATTAACCCTGATCATAGAAACATCAGCAAACTTTGAAACTGAGGATAACCTAATGTTTGCAGTAAGTCAGGTGAATGAAACAAGAAAGTTGTATTTGCATTTGATTTTAAAAAAATGCAGCACTCTCTTCACATAGAAAATCTAAAGACAATATACAAAATGCTTTGGAAATCAGCATTTTTACAGGAAATTTCACAACACATTCTGGTATATAACAGTGGTAAACAAAAGCCTTTAACCAAACTTCAAGAAAGACTACTAAAATCTCCTATCATAAATCTCACAGGAGAAGCTGAATAAGAAATAAGAATTTATCATACTATCAGTATTTATCAAGTATTGTCAATGCTTGCTAACAGATTATAAAATGTGATAAAAACAAAAGAAGCCGTAAATATCCAGCATTGCATTCTAATGAGCACATGCACAATCCATCTCCACAGCTCACTACAGTAGAATTAGAGAATTATAATGAAATCTGTAAAGCTGAGGATTCATTCAACAGAAAAGTTAATATTTTTATACAGAAACCAGCAATACTACTTTCCAAATTATCATGCAAGCACGTAAAAATGTGAACAGAATGCAACAATTGCAGTACACACATGTTCACAAGACACTGCAATCTTAAACAGGTCACTCAGTACTGATTAAAATAGTCTTGCATTGCCTTTAATTCATGAGATATATGCAAGGAAAAAAAACCATTAACCATCTCCTTTAGAAATGCAGAAGTCAAATGTTTTCTCCAAGCTCAACAACTCCCAAGCTGTTTCATTTCCTCCTGTGTTCTTTTCTTACTTACAAGTATTGCATTCATTCCTGATGCAATGCCATAGACCAAACCTGAGAGGCGTGCTGCATATGTATACTCTTTTAAATCATCCTTCAATAACCTGATAAACAGGTATGTCATGTTGCAATGGAGAGGATCAGCATAAATGTAGCGACTAACAAAAAGAAAAACAAAAGAAATGCTTTGATACCTCAGGCAGTGACAAGGTAATGGATGAAGAAACATGCCTGAAGAGTATGTATATGCAGCCTCATGATCAGTAGTTCTTGAACAGGAAAGCAGAATTATACTATTTATTTAATAGCATGAAAAGGGGGTCTTTTACCCCATCAGTCAGAAAGTTTTTAGTAGATATCTGACCAACAAATATATAAGCTTGGATTAGGGTTGTGTTTTTTTTTTTTTTAATGGAGGAAGAAATCTTACAAACTAATTAATTTCACTAATGATATAGAAATAAAGAAGAAAATTTGTTTAATGTGAACTAAAAGACTCTCAAAGACTTTTAACAAAATTCAACTTAAAATTCAAATCAAAGAAAGGATGGCTAATAACCAAGATCAAAAGGACTAACAGCCTTTATTTTTTTATTTAAAAGTCCTTCCATCAAATCAATATAAAAATGTTGATGAGTGGAAGTAGTTTTAAGGCTCTAAGCTCTTCCTTGACTTGAGTACTTACATACATCCCATAGATGGTATTTTGGAGATCATAGTTCAAGCCAGCTAGTTCTGCTGCATATGCATACTCGTTGAGGGAGTCTTTGAGCAGTTCAAGGTACAAATAGGCCATGTTACAATGCAAGGGATCCACGTAAGCAAATGGGCTGGAAGAAAATGTTGAAAGTAAAATATGCAGTTTAAAATTATTTCTCTGTTTCTTTTGGCCTTTTAAGTTTGATCTGAAGGAAACAGTATTTTCTGTGTGTTTCTGCTGATGGATCCCATTCTGAAGGACTCCTATTTCAAAGCCAAATATGAACACATCTCAAAAGAGTTACTTAGCTTGCACATGGTTTGATGACTAAATACACTCAAGACACAGTCCATTTATGCTCATAAATCAAGACGTGTTTTATTTACTTGGCTGCACAGTAAGAATTCACCAGGAGTAAAATAAACTAAATATACCAACAAAATTTAACAGACCAAAATGAAAGTCCATATACTGAACATTAATTAATTAATACTCATACACTATCGCTTTCTATTACAAGAATTAGGAGATCAACAATTTTCGGTATGACAATATGCAGTACATGCTAAAGTCAGCTCAGGAGAGAAGTCTGGTGTATCCATTTTCTTACTGCTGTTATTTTTTTAATGGCAACAACTGTCCAAAATCTACTGATCCCTTAGGAGCACATGATCACATACAGTACTGTTGTAAATTTCTCTAAAAGAGAAATGCAACTCAAAGATGCAAGTCATGCTTCAATTGTGCTAAATGCTAAACACCTGTCTGTTTGAAAGATTTGAGAAGACAAGTTATTTGTACTGTATGTATTGCTAAAATCTCTGAAGTGCACATAAATGCATTATCCATGTCACAAAAATGATCACCAGTATCTGAGGCATTTATTACTGACAGGATATGGCTTACAATTCAAATCTGACTTTTTCCTTAAGCAGTCATATATTCAAGCTATTACATATGTTTACACCTATACAGCAGTGTATTTCACTGTGTATATCAACACTAATGTAGTAAAACAAGACCACAACGCACAAACTGGTAACTAAAACACATGGCAAAGGTATTTTTAAGAAGGTTCCTTGTAGCTTTTAACTTCTTATTCCTTTAAGATTAATAAAAGGAAGTACAGGAAGATATTTTAACAAACTAAGTGAATAATTTCAAATACATACATTTGAGAAGCAGAGCCTGCTATAGTCTGAAATCTAGGCCCAAAGTAAACAAAGACAAAATAAGTGGTATTTGCATTTTTCCCTACAATGAGAATTTCCTGAGTAATTTGAAAAACCGAGCAATTTCAATATGTCAAATAATATAAATCCAATTACTATTGAATTTTTTAATTAAGACCAAATTCAAAGCAAGATGTAGGTCAATCCTATAAACCTTCCATCAGACTCATTATATTATTTCCCATTTTGATACTAGAATACAGATTTAATGAGTTTGAGTGATTACTATGTCTGTATCAGTTTAAATTCTGTATTCTTGCTTAGCTGGCAAAGGCCAACTGGGAATTTTGAAAAACATCACAACTACTAGATCATTAATCCTCCAGTGAAAAATAACAGAAAATAATTATTACAACACTGCTCTGGCAGTTGCTTCCTATTATTGACAGTTTTGTAAACAAATGCTTGTTTCTAGTTTACCCTTTTTTTACTAGACTAAAAGAAGTAGAACAACTCAATCACTAATGGTGCATTAAAAAAAAACAAAATGAAGTCTAGTCCTTTCCCCTTTCAAACAGTTGTGACATACCTGGAATCAACACTGAAGTGCTGAGTTGCTAACTACCTTTAAAAGAATTTTCAAAGCATCACCACATTACATGGTTGTGTTACTTCCTTTTAAAAAAGAACACTTTTTAAGTTCTTAAGTTGCAATTCATACAAACGCAAAAGCTTATTTCAGGCTGGGCAGCAAGTCAGATGTTTTTACTGCGATGTTTTTTTAACACAAGGATGCCTGTAAGGATTTTCAGTTTTGGAACAAGGTGATTTCAAGAGGTTCATACACATATTGTTCCTGTGTAATCTATATATTTAAGAGAGAAACCAACCTCATCAACCTCCTCTTAATTTATCTACACAGCAATTACTGCTACAACATCTGGACAAGGATTCTTTCTTTGATTCATGTTGATCAGGGCTTCAGGCAGAAAAAATCCTCCTAGTTTTTTTATCATACCAAAGCAGTCTGTAGCCTGAACAAACTCTTGTGATCTACTACAAGGCAGCACAGACTCCATATTCTGATCTAGAACTGAGGCTTGGACTTTTTATGAACACCTATGTCATAAAGGTGGCTTTATTCACCAGCTAACTTGGTCCCATGATATATGAGTGACTCCATCAAGTCTCATGAATAAATACTTTCCATTTCACTATTTCCTTCAATGACCATCAGCATGACTACACAGAGACAGATTCTACAAGAACCTTTTCTAAGTATCAAAACTAGACAAACCAGCTTACAACATCTTTTAGAGGTGATGAACCCAATATTGTCAAAATCTCCTTGCTCCTGCTCATGTACAAATACCATCTCATTTTTAAGGGAAAGGAAAGAACCCTTGCTCCCAACCCTAAGAAAAAAACCCAGCTCTCATCTGGAACTGTTCCTAGGAGGAAAGAGGCAAATTATTCCATTACAATGGTCAGCAAAGCTCAAGTAACTCTGACTTTTTATAAGGGCTCACTGAGATAAAAGCACAAAGCTAAGTGGGAAATACCATCTCCACAGGTCTAGATAAGATATCCTTGCTTGCTGCAGGAGGGCCGGACTAGACCTTTAAAGGTCACTTCCAACACAAATGATTCTAAGAAATTTTGTGTATTGCATACAATTATACCTTTGTGGGCTTTGCATAAACCAAATCACTATCTTTTATTCATTCACAGATTGTTAGATATTGTTGTTCACTATAGTTCACAGAAATGGATTTAAAAAAACATCACAACTGTAAACACAGTGTCCATCAGTAAAATTCTGTCTTGGATTTTGGCCAAACATAGCACAAGGGAAAGTCACCAAGAATTAAAAAGAAGGTAAAGCACTGCAATTGCTGTTATTTGAATAAGAGATGGGGAGTTCCCACTTTGATCCTCCATTTTCTGACACTTCGAAGTTGAAACAGTTTTAACATCTGGCCTGTGGTTTCAAAAAGCAAAAAGAGAAAATGCCCAGGCAAGCTATTTTCCCCCATTACTATGATACACACTGAAAAAACCTCTGTATAATATCCTGCAAGAAAAATTTCAAGTGGTCTCTCAAAACAAGAACTGAACAGTGCATCTATGGGAAGCCCCCACAATGGCCCTTCCAGCAATATCACCAAATAACTTAATTAGGCAAAAGGAGAGTCCCTGAATTTTTTCTAGCTTTCAGGAGCTCAACACAGAAACAGCTGTACTTTAAAAACAGCAGTATATTTTTTAATTCAAAAGTTAGAAATTTATTTCTTGAAAGGAACGTTAAGAAAGCCCATCATTGTCATGTTCACTTAAAAAAGATTATCTTCCTATGATGAAAGTCATGCAAGAGTAGAATTAACATTACATCATTTTATCATACATCTTGAGGTCAGAATCAAACATTAATTGGTAATATAGACAATGATCTTCTAAAAAAAAAGCACAATCAGTTATGGGTGTCAGTTAAGTAAAACCCCAAAATTTTAAGCACTTTTAAAACTGATTTGCATTATGCATATGAAAATAGAATTTGAGCCTGAAACTATTATCAGAATAGCATTTCATACAGAAAACACATGTTACAATAGCTATGGCTTAGCAATTGATTTAAAAATACGTAATTGCTTTTAAAGAGGAATATTGCAATATGTAGTAGGTTTTACTGGCAGGTATATTTCAAGTATAGCAAATAAAATACAAAAAAAAATTGTTCAAAAGTATTTTTAAGTAAACTTTTCCTTTTAATACAGAAGGAGCACATAAAATTTCTTGCTACTCAAATACTGCATATCATAGATGTGTCTTTCTGCATCTAAGCCTTGCTACATATTCAAAGTAAGGACACAGAATCTAAAGTGTCAACACATGCAAGAAAGTGTTTGCTGCACAAATACAGATTCCAAATAAACAAGAAACTTTTGGAGACAACTTTATGTGATATACTTAACATTGCATACCTGAAAAATTCAAAGTTGAGACAAGCTTTTGGCAAAAAAAATTTGTCATCTTGCTTGAACCATAGTTTGCTCATAGCAGTGTCCTGTGTCAAGAAAAGAGGTTTTGTTAAGTCATCTGACTTTTAACTGCAATATATGCAACTACTTTAAAAAAAGCCTCTTCACCACTTCTAATTGCCACTTAGAATTATCCCCTTAAATTCAAATTGCTTGAATTGCTATATTCAATATATATATTGAATACAGATATATTCAATATATTGAATATATAGTCACTGTATTTTGAGATCACTAAATGACACTTCTCTCCTTTTTCCATGCAATCACAGGCATTTTCTGTACACAGTTACAAAACAACAGCCTTCCCTACATCCTCGACTGACTCAACATTGGCCAAAAAATATAAGAGCAGCAGTGACCCTTCTGCTGAATAAACAGCTCTATTGCTATTTTTATCAATTGTTGACACACTTTCAAAAGGGGAGAGAGAGTTCAGGCTGTATCTAGATTCACTTTCCTAGGAACACAAATTGTCACAGTCCAAAGTTCAGCAAGAATGAACTTTCTACTGTCTTTGTAGCAAAATATTCAAGTTTTGCACTTTTTTTTGTTTTCTATACTTTGGAATATGAGATTATCTGTATCTTAAAAAACAGAGGAATTAAATTCTAACTTCCCAGAAGGTTAGGCAGTAAACAGGACAAATATAGACAGTTTACCTTGACAAGGGCAGGGTACTGTGTTGCATCTTTTTCCAATGGCAAAATCTCAAAGTTTGTAGGAATAAACTCATTCTTCATTGGAAGCTTGAATTTCCCATTCAGGTCAGCATTTTGCCATTTCTAAATCAATAGGAGAAACAATGAAGCTATAACAATTTCTGCTTAATTAAAGCATATATGGACTTATTTATTTTACACTAAAACAAAATATTTAAAAATGCATTCCAGTACCTTCTGTGTAAATATTATTAAGATAACAGGGAAAGAAAGAAATAGCTGGGAAAAAAAAGTTGGAGTAGTCTATCAGCAGGATGAATTGCTCTTAGAAGGAGGATGACAGAAAAGTAATTTTGAAAAGTTTACAGTAGAGAAGAGGGTGGGTTTATATCTTATATTTTCTGTTACCGTGAACCATAAAGGAAGATGTTAAACTAAACACTTAACCAAGAATTCTAATCAAGAACATAGGTATGGTCAAGCTCAAGGAAGTGATCCTATGCAATGTCTGTTCAGAGCACACCCAGAAGGTCCAATTCAGCTCTAAGGTAAATTTTACAGCCATCTCTTCTTAGAAGATCAGAACATCAACAAGGTTCAACAAAGATTTGCCCATCTCATTTTTTTTTGAGTTTTGATTTTTACAATCTCATTGAACTGGCAAAACATACTTGCTTCCTATGTTGCAAAAATCAATTTCAGAAACAGTTACATAGAACAATTTTTAAAAATTCCTTTTTTAAGTACTGATTAGTTCATTAACATATAATAAAGACTTCTAAGTTTCTAAAAGTTAATGCTTACATTTTTACTCAGCCATTGCATATTAGGGATCTACTACGGAAAAAACAGTGTAATATTCCCTGCACTTAACATGGCTTATAACCATTAAAATATATCCCCCCTATATAATAAATATTTTAAATCTAAAGAATAATATAACATTCTTATTACCTTTAACATTAAACAGACTCACTGTATGATTTTCATGCTATGAAAAGCAGTGGATTTAAGTTCCCCCTTCAACTATATGGAAAACTGGACAAAGAATTTACCACTGACTTTTCATTTGCAGATACTAGAATGTTACAAATTTTAACATGCCTTAATAACTTCATCAGAAATTGCTTCTTGCTTGTACTGTGTTCCATACCACTCTTCGGTTCGATCAGTTTTTCCTTCAAAAGACTTGGAAACTATTGCAACTCTGAAAACAAAGAGACACCTTGGCATGAATGTGTCTGAGAAAAGACTGAGACATTATTCCAAGCACTGTTTCTGCTCCATCACCAGAACACCTTTATTTCTGCAAACAGTCCATAAACAATTACAGGGTAGAAGAGCAAGTATAAGTATACTGAATTACAAGCTAAGGTTTTCCATGAAATCAGGTTACCACAGTCATTGCATGTCACTGTTTTTCTGAAGTGTTACAACCTGGGGTTACACATCGGTAGTGCTGCAAGCAATTTCTATTTTTAAGACTCTGTTGTTGTTCCAGAAAACAAAACAGTTCTTGCAGTCTGCTAGAGAACTGATGAAGTGAGTAGATTTTCTATGCTACCTATATGAACATCCAAACATGTGAACATATTGATTATAGAAATTTTATCCCAGTCCTAGTGTCTAACCTCATATTGAAAGTGATTCATAAGGATCATCTCATGTTCAACTCCCTGCTTCTTGCAGGACTACCTAAAACTAAATCATGTGACTAAGAGCATCATCCAGGTGCTGACTGAACTAAAGAACACACCTAAAAAAGAAGAAATCTAAAATAAAGACAATTACAAACTCATCAATATTTTGTTATTAGTCTACATGGTAAGTATCAAGAAAATACCTTTAATTCTATTGGACAATGTACAACACAAAAGACTGTTAAATGGAAGTGGCTAGCTTCAAGAGTAAATGTTTTTAAGAAATTTGAAATGGTCAAAAAAAGTAGCACAATTACCTGCTTTCCTAGACATGGCTGAACATCTGCCTGCCCTTGGGAAGCAGCACATTGATTCCTTGCTTTGCTCTTTTTTTTTTTTTTTGCTTTTGCTTCCCCTATTGAACTGACTGTACCTCAACCCAGGAGTTTTCCAGCTTTTACCCTTGCAATTCTCTCCCTGATCCCACTGGTAGCTGGGTGAGCAAGTGGCTGTGTGGGACTTGGCTGCTGGCTGGGGTTAAACCACAACACAAGTACAAAGCTGCTAAGAGACTACAAAAACTATAAAGTCTCTTAGAATTTCAGAGCAACCTAGGTACCAAATCATTTTGTGCAGTAAATAAATAAAAAGAAGAGTCCTAAGTGAAAAAATTATCCTAATAAAATTCCAGTAATCACATGGCTAGAGCATCAATGCAAAGATGTTTAATGCTAGACTACACTATTAGAAAATGTTATTCACCATTTCCTCCTCCTACCCTTCTCCAACATACTGACGCTCAAGCAGTAGTGACAATCCAAGCACCCAAACATTTCCTACAGAAGCATACTAAAATTCAGGAGCTAAAAATAATTGTCTACTCACTGTAAAGAAAACAAAATTGTGGAAACCAACACTGTAATTCTTCAAGCTGTTCTGCTTCAACAGATCCTCCTGTCTTCCCTTTATCCCAAATCACTACTGGAATGATTCTGAGGTGTAAGAAACATACCCACAACAATAGAAACAAATCAAAAGGCATTTTGTCTGCCCAAGAATTACAACTTCAGACCAACAGGAATGAAGACTAGGACACAAAAAGAGGGGAAGAGAAGCACAGCAGGAAGCAACACTATGCCATGCAGGTATTTCAATATATTGTAATCCATCTCTAAAGTCACCAATTATGTAACATTACTTTTGCTTCCCTGTTGTGCTGCATAGCATTATGAACATTCGTATGTTTTAGGACAGTGTGTAAATGCACTGGAAAATCAAGACAGGCAATCTTCAATAGGACCTGTTTAAGTATATTCAGGCTTGAGCCATCCATGGATATGAAACACAACAAACCATAAATGTATTTACTTCTTTATATACATTCCTGTACATGCAAACTGTAGTACTCAATTTCAGAAACACTCACAGTTTCTAGAATGTGATACATATTTACTAAATACTATCCTGTTTTTCACCCTCTTGAAATCTAAATTGAAGCTACAGGTGAGAAAGCCACAGGACAATGTTACTTGGGAAGAGAATGTGTGCTGTAAAATGAATGTACTTCCACAAAAGATTATCAGTTATTATACTCCACACTTACATAACGAAACTCAAGGTTCAAAAGGTGGAAAAGTAATAGACTTAGAATACATAAATCAGTATTTGTGACATTAGTAACAAATGTCTCAAAGCAAATCTATTCTTCTAAAAGATTGATTTTTTTTTACCTAATTTAAACTTTGTCTTCCAAATTATCATACTGTCAAACAATGGGAGAAATTACTTTTTCTCTCATTCAAATACATAACACAACATGACTGAGAGAAAAATAATAAGAGCCTACATTTGTTCCTAAGTTTCCTCACAACCATCAAAACTGATGTGATGTAAAACTGATGTGATGTAAAACTGATGTGAGGCAACACATGCTACTCAAAGGCCCTCACATATAAATCCCCTCAGAGTAAGGAGAAACCACATCCAGAGCTGCTGCTGGGGTGCAGCACTCTGATCACTGCAGAAGCACAAATTATTTCTTAGTGTTCAGTAACACTAAGTTGCTACCATGGATTTGTGGGGGGAAATAAGTGAACAAATTGTGATTTTCAAAATGGATGCTCAGATCCAATGCAATTAAAAACAAACAGATACATTTCTAGCATGTTTACCTTCAGGGTGAGCATCACCAACTGCACTGAGATAGCTTTGCTGAGAATCTGTGAAATTCCAGTAATTAGATATTTCTCTATCAACACTTCTGGCTTTCATTTTATTTTTCTTCCCTCTAGGACAGTACTAGTGCTGCACTTCTGCTATCAATAGAGAAAAAAAAAGCACTTACTGGAAAATGGAAAATGTTCTTTAGCTGCTTAATATGGTGAGTCACTATCTTCTTAAATTTTAATAAGAGCATTTATTCTGCAGATGTTAAAGGGAAAAAAATGCCTTGGAAATGATAGGAAAATTACATTTTTCAGCTAAGATGCCAAGACACATGCTAAGTCTACTCCCTTATCTTCACAGATGGCTGGTAAAACCCAATACAGTTGGAACAAGTAAAAATAATACTTACATTTTAAAGTTTCTCTCTTGGGGAAATTAAGGCACTAAATGCAACAAGTAGTGCATGGAGGTGGGAGGAGAATATGAATACTCTCTGTTATGGGTCAGTCAAATGGAAGCACATGCATACTTATATGCATACCATCTGTGAGTATGATTGTTTTCATACTTTTTAAACTCAAAGTTTGTTAAGAAATTAACAGTTGAAAAGCTATACTTTTGAAAAAGACACCGAATGCAGTTACTACAATATAGCTATGCCAAGAGGTCGTTAATATATGTGAATGAAAAAGAAATTATAAGTAAGACCACAATACAAAGAAAAAATTCAAATCAGTGCCAACTAAAGCACCTCAAGGCAGGAAGTATGCAAGACATAAAAAGAAAAAAAAACAATAAAAACAGGAAAACAATGCCAAACAACAGGTAACGTTAGGATGTGGCACATAATAATTCTTTCACAAAAAGGGAGAAGAGAAAGGTAAACTTGAACATAAATATCAGTAAATGGCAGATAACCAAACAATATAGATATTGAAAGCAGATGTGCTCAAAGTTTTTATATAAGCATATAAAATTGCTCAAAAAAGACAAAAGAAGAGAGCAAGCTACTGAATTGGTAATTCATTATATCCATATAGATAGAGATGTAATTTTTAAAGAAGTGCATCACAAAAGGGACCCTTTTATCAACATCTGTAATCTCAACTCTCTTTTAAGAGAGCCCACTAAAAACAAAATCCACAGTGGTTTTTTGAATCTTCATAATGTATAATGAATTTTAGTAATACTTAAGTAAATATCTCCTTACCCAAAATAACGTATCCTGGCAGCAATTTAAAGTAAGATACTATGAAATTATATTCCCTGTTATATTATACTATACTTCAAAGGATCTTAGTAAAGTAAAAGATTTTTAAAAACTGCAGTGCATTTCATTCTACTTCTCATTTCACAGGGTAAGTGCTTAAAATATATCTAAAAGGAATACAGTACTACATACAAGTTAGTATTTTCTTTCAGTCGAATCGAAGTAGGAAAGTCTAATTAGCTCAGAACTTTAAACATCTGATACCCCAAACAAATTTAATTGCCACTGAAATTGAATTACACTTTTAAATCCAACAAAAATCAGCTTCCAGTACTATTACAGAAGCTACACAGAAGCCTAACCATAACTTTTTAGGCTACACTGAAAAAAATGTATCATCTAGGGAAGGAGGAAAAAGCAACATTACACTTGGGAATCCTAAATTCAGGCTGATGTTCCGTATTTCTTGAAAATACAAATAGTCTGAACATGGAGAGAACCAAGATGTGAATGTACAGCTGTTGTGGCAAATAAAAACTGACACAGTCCACAGGCAGTAAGCAACAGAGCTACCATGACTGACCATACACCACTCAAACTCAGAGCATGCCTGCTGCTGCATCATTACAGGCCTCATGCCATCCATGTAGGAATTGCACTGCTCTGCTGAATTTGGCTGCTAGAACTGCATTTAATCAGTCTCTGGACAGTCTCTAGTTTGTACGTATTTATATTCAAGCCTTCGTGGGACAGCTGTCAGCAGAGCTGTGGGCACTTAAACTGCAGAGAAGTAACCCACTTGTATTTATTATCTTTAAGCCCTACTAAAATCACTGCAACAATGACAATACATAATATCTTTAACAGTTAACTGAAGAGGCTATAAAATCAGGTTTATTCCAGTTCTGAAATCTTTCTTTTATCCCAATATTTAGCACCATTTTTATATTTTAAAATTATACTTTTCTTCATCTATTAACGACATGTATTTCTTAAGTCAGGTAAAGTGAAGAGACAATATAATAAGTCCTGAAGGAAGATTAAACATAACATACAGCACCAAAAAGCACCAGCTAGAAGAAAGCAAGGTAAGACACGTGACATTTGAAGCCCATAATTACAGAGAGCCACAGAAGTTACTGACCAGTGACCAATTCTGAAACACCTATCTCCATTATCTGAAGCATCAAACTATTATTAGTTGCTTAATATACTAAAGTTCATCTTCAGTTCATATTTTTTCTAGCTATACTCCATCTTGAAAAAAATCCAATTTTTATTTAAAATTAATCCACAATTACCAATTGTGGAGAAAATGTCCATTTACCAGATGTCACTTCCTCAAATGGGAGAAGACTGATGTAACCCTACAAAACTACTATAGGAAGATACATACCATGGTAAGCTGTTATTTTCTCTGCTTACTAATGTTTTCAAGTTATGCTCCGCCTAAATTCTGCATCTTTTTAGAATTACTTTTTTCTCTCTAATTAGATTCTTGCTCATCTTGTGCTCTTCTTGTTCAAGCCCTCTTTATTTCAGCAATGGACAAAGAGGAATGCAGAACTGCAAAGTGCAGACATGGGCCTGCATTACCTACAGCAAAAGAACATTGTGAAACAGATGTTTGCTCTGTCACTGAAAAAACCACCCCACATTCTTCTAAACAGCATTGCCACTATTCTTATGCTTCTGGCCACATTCCATTGACTTCAATTTTCTCCTTCTACTGGTATTCTCTACAGTTTCCTTTCTCACACTAACAGCTTTTGAACTATGTTCATTATGGCTGTCTTATGCTGAAGTACTGACAGCAGTAAAGAATGTCAAAAGATTGGCACAGCCAGCAACAGGAGTAACACAGAAAAGTGGTCTGAGCGGTCTGTAGCATGCAACAGCATCTGACAAACTAAAGAATCTATCAATGTGTGTACCTGTACTAATTTCCTCCAGCAATTTTTCAGTGGTTAAATAAGAAGATGCCTTGGAAGTCCTCTGGGTAGTAACAAAGATCCAATTTACATTATGAATCAGATAACATTGACTATTTTCTTGCAATGTTAAGAGATACGCTTCAAAGCTATGTGAAGCTATAATAAACATCAGATCTCATTAACACCTGCAGTTTCTTTACTAAATCAGCATCAGCTCAGGTTTACCTATTGCTTGTAAGCAATTCTAAAACAAAAGTTCACATTCATGTGGAATTTGGTTTTCTACAGAAAGCAAGTAATTACATGTTCTCTATGTTAATTACTAAAAACAGTGCTTATATGTTAGAGGTATCAAATTTTCAAGAACTTGGGTGGTAGAGTAAGATGAAAATACATTCAATACAGAGAAGTATTAAATACTTTGGGAAAAAGAACTGGAGATTTTCATTAAAGTACTGTTTGTTCAAAATATGATCTTTCGACATAGTCAAGCTTCAGTTGAAGTATCCCACACACATTACACACAAATGCACACCCACACACAAAGATACAGGCCCTTCTTTAAAGGGCATTAATTACTATGGCAACTACTGTTGCTGATATAGGCAACTCCATTTATTCTATCATTACTTGCACATCCCCAGAAACACCAGAACCCCATGACATTTGTAAATACAGTTCATAATTCAAGTTTATCTGACTGTATCCAATAATTATTTGAAGTACATCAACCTTTGAAAATAAATTAACATCTATCTAAGACCTTCTCATATAAAGAAACATAGTGAAGATTTTTCAATCACATTTACTTTGGAGCTGCAAGAGACACCTAGAGATTTTGTGTTTCCATTAGTTCATCTGCTTTCTTATGATGTTTGTGTCAAAATACAGTTTAACTTACCGAACGTTTTCTGGTCTCAATTTATCCAGTACCATCTCTATTAAATCAGGCCTGAATTCTTCAAGCAAATATTCAGCAGCCAATACTTCTTCTATAGGATAATACTAGAAAACAAAGCAGAGGGATATGTAGATGAATTTAACAAAACTAAGCATAAAAAAAGCTATGGTTCAGTAGAGGAAGTAAAAACAAACACTTATGGTCACTAAAGCTGTATTACCTTAGTAATTTCAAATTAGGAATGTGGAGGATGTTTTAATATCTCCCTTAAAAATAAACAAGAGGGAGTAGCATTCTAACTGTGCAATCATATTTCTCAAGTATTAGGCAATTTCACATAATTTATGTTTATTCTTCTCTTTTAGAATATTTAATGTCTCAACATAAAAGTCACCCACCTTTAAATGTTATTTTGATTAAAATAAAAATAACATGGTAAATGCTGACCCCTGCAGGGTATTTCTGAACATAAAAGAAAACCAAGTACTCACGAGAGTGCATTTGGGGAAAACAAAATATAAACAAGCAAAATAAAACAAAGAAACAAAAAACTAGGTGTTTTTAGGACTCTCAAACAGTTCAATTCTTATTTACAATAATTTAAAGCAAATTATATTCCAATATCTAAAAGTGTAATAAAAATTTACACATTTAATTCTACCATTTTTTATTTAGGGTCAAACTGAAAATCTCTTAAGGTACATGGCAACTTAAGAAGAAAAAAAATAGCTAAAAGTCATCTGAAAATGATTAATGTGGCTGACAGGAAAACTTTCTTGATAAACACCTGTTTACCAAGGGAAAATTACCAGGTGATAAATGCTGAGTTCTGGCACTTTGCCATACCAGTGTACTTTTTTCAACCAGTATTAATATAAAATGGCTTTCTGAATTATATATATTATACAAAAAATAACAATGTAATGACTTCCAGAACAGAGAGTAAGTCACAAAAAGTATTCTGGAAAAGAGAAAGGGTAGTGGGAGGGTGGAGATCAAGGACAATGAACCAAACCTGTGTTATTAAAAATGCAAGTGTGAATGCTGAAGATTCAGAATTTGATAGTTATTTAACTACTAAACCAGAACAAAAATTACCATTCACACGGCAAAGTAAAGCAAAGGAAAGGCAGTTTAAAAACAAATAGTCTTGATTCAATACCCTACTCTTTGGAACACTGCTGGCAACTTCCTGGCCTGATTTTTGGAGACAGCAATTGTAATCGGAAATAATCCAACAAATACTGAAAGACTGTTTCAGAAGTCAGAAGTCCATTTGTTAGAGATTTTAGGCATTGGACAGAACAAAAGCAAGAGACAGCATGCCATGCAGGAGCTCTTTAAATAACCATTTACATGTTTTCAGCCAAGTCTAATGCTTTTTAGCACACAGAAAGAAAAGCTGAAAATTAAACATTATTTCAGACTTCACCAATTAAAGGTCTACAACCAATAACAGTAATTCCTGCAAAGAAACCAAAAATTTCTTGGAATAGATGCAGATATTAGCTATGCAATGAAGAATGGCTGCACTGAATAAAAGTTGCGTAATTTCACTAGAGAAAAAATACCTCAAACCCCCTAAATCATCCATTACCACAAAATGAGGGAGTTTTCCAAGAAGTAAAGCCCAAGTAAAAGCTACATGATTCTTGCAGTACCAATATGCAATCACATCTGTGAAGTCAAGCATTTGTAATTTGCAATCTTAATACAAACATTTCTGCTTACTGCAGTATTTCAACACTGTGAACTAAGGAACACAGCGTTTATGATAAAATATTCTTTGTCTACTATTTCCCTAGAGAACATTTAGCTACCAGGCAAATGCAATGGCAAGGTACATGTGTCTTTAGAAACACTGAAACAGATCAAATAGCACCTCCTGTTACTGCATAATCAGCTCTACCAAGTACAGAAGTATAAAATGGTAGAGTGAACAGATTGTGACTTATTGACTGCCAAAACAAAGCCCTATGCACCATACAAGAAGTGCAAAGGACCTTCACAGATGTCTGTATTTATTAAGTACATAATCAAACACACTGCTTAAATTATTATTAAAAAAGACAGCAACCAAACAAAAACGACCCCCTCCACTTACATGCAACATTCCTCCAAGCTTTGATGTGTAACCTCGTGGTCGCTCCTTATCTTTAAATCTGAATGCCACAGCATTTAGATCCTAGAAAACAATGTATGAATGATTAAAGATCATAAATTAAAGGCTATTTTAAGAATAACTACTGGCTACATAATTCCTTCTTATAATGAAAGAAAAGGAAGTACTTTTGCTGTATCCATGCTATAGCAGATAAGTATCTAACATAAGTTTTCAGTAATATTCAAATTGCATCAAACTCAAAGCAATTTGTGATAGTCTCATAATGTGAAACATTGCACAAGTCTTGTAAGTCTTTTTCATACTAAGAGATCTGCTTCATCTCTCATATTTTTAAATTTCCTGATAATTTGAAAACACACCAACTCTGATCCAACCAGTACACAGTGTTCTAGTGCAATGTTTGTCATTTATTAATGAACTGAAACCTCTCCCTCTTCCCTTTCTCTTCCTTTTGTTCAGTCAGCCAAGAGTAAGTTCAGAGACAGAAAAAGTGTGGGTTTTTTTGCTGTCTCAGCCACAGAAACAGAACACATAATTCTTAGGATACAATGGCAAGGGTGAATTAGAGAGCTAAGACTTTAAAGTCACTGAAAAGCACAGTCCATCCTTCCATGAAACCATGCAGAGAGACTAAGTAACTCAACAATTCCGCTGAAAGTAAACTCAAAGGTTCTTTTCATACTAGTTTGCCAGCTCTCTGACTCACCCCACAGCCTCAGGAGTTCTGGGACTGAGAGAAGCAAGGGAAGGGAAAGAAACAGAGATGAGACAGAAGGATAGAACTACCTTTTCCAAACCTTGTATTTGCTTACTCTGTCAGTGAAACAAATCCATTGGGACTTTTAGCAGAGCATAACAAGACATGAGACTACTTTCAGAGGTATATAGTGTCCAAGTGTATGAAACAAAGCTAATCCAGCTGCTGAATTTCTATTTTCAAAGAGACTCAACAGTTTGGATCAAACAAAGCTGAGATGGGAAAAGAAATCCTTACCCAAGCATATGTGCTGAACAATGAGACAAAATATATATATATATGTAAATAAAACTGGGTTTGTTTCACAGTGACACTGAGAAGAGCAGTGCTATCTAATAGGACACTACATTTTTGCTCTGTGCACACAGACTCTCCAGACTTGTAAGAAGTGTGAACAGTTCAGCAAAGATTGACATGTACTGCCAAACTACTTTATGAAAAGCCTTTAGCTGACTTTTCAAAAATATGAGGGGAACAACCAGCAGATTCAATGTCCTATTGCCTGTACAATCTCAGCTATACAATTTGACACGTGAAAGAACGGAGGGGTAGAATAGCAGCCATTTCAACTTCCAGTTCCATGTTACTCCTCACAGTAAATGTTTCCCCCCTTCTCCAGTGAAGACTATGCAAAGTTACATAAAATCCTTGTGGACAGAGCAAGACCTCCTTCCTCCACCTGCCTTATGCCATCGTAACTTCCAGCTCTGTAAGAGCATTGCACACCTACATTAAGACAACATATTCTGAATGTACTTGTCATTTGTGCCATGTTGCATCTTAAAAATCAATAAACTTAATTACCGTGTGATTATTAAATGCTAGTTACAATGCCAAATAATCTAATAATAAAAAAAGTTTGTAAAAAGATAACCACCACATATGGTACAGCCCCAATTACTTACCTTGCACTCTTGGAAAACCCATTCTTGAGGTCCTTCTGTCCGTAGTTTTTGAATGTATTGAAACATGTGTAAAATAATATCTTCAACATGCACTGAAAAGAAAAAATACTTAATAATTCACTCAGTTCTGCACAGAGAAGAAATTTAATGAACACAAATATGGTTTTATATTTAATTACACTTTGATACTTCTGCAATCCCACCAACAAAATTAAACTTGCTTTTTTTGGACATGAATTTTAGGTATGTATTTATGTCCCCAGCTAATTCCAAAAAGTGCACCGAACAGGTCTTTATGTGAAAACACTGATTTACAATATAATTTAACTCTTTAATAGTAGAGGTCTAAATAAGGTCTAAATAGTATGAATAAGTAGCACACAAAGGTATTAACAGCTCTTCTTCTTTAAAGAAGTTTATTTAACGTATTTAATTAGCTAATTTAATATAACCTGAAATAAGTTGATTTCTTATGTTAGGAGAAGTGTGTTAGCATACTTAGAAGAACTGAACACAGAGTTATAAAATAAATTGTTTAATAAACAAATTAATTAAAATAAACTGGCTTTCAAGCTATAATAACAGTAACTTAGTCTCTTCAGACACAAACACAAAAACCATTACATCAACAATAATATGGAGTACAGACACAGTGTTTCACTTACAAAGTCCTTCTTCTGTCAAGTCCACATTAATGATGAAAAACATGAAACCTCTAGCGCCTTCCTTCTGGCCTCCAACAAGAGTATTTACCCACCCTATGACATTAAAAAGAAACTGTATTACATAAACAAATCTATAACAATGTAACTTTTTGCATGCTTCAGCAACACTAAAACCCATTTCGATTAATTTACATGTTTTCCTTTACTTCATTAATGCCTACAGCAATAGTGCAAGTTAAACATAACCCAAGTAAGCTCCATCTGATTTTGTACTCAGAGTGATGTGACAAACTCAGGATCATTTGATTACTGGATAATTTACTTCTGTTGGAACAGAATGATATAAAGTAAAATAGCAAAAGATACACCATTGTAATCTTCCAGACATGAAGGAACCTGATAGTAACCTCAAAGTTAGTGACACAATAGAGACAAGAACATTATGTTGAAGTTCAAATAACTCTCTAAACAAAGCACATAAAGGGGCGTCAAAGAAATAATAGCCACAGCAGCCTGAGTGACTGTTACCTATTTATTCCTACCTGCTGCAGGAACAAAAATAAAGCACAAAATGACTTAAGAGTTCAAATTACTCAAACAGATAAAGGCTTTAACATATAGAGGTCTATTTTAAGAAAGACATAGCTAAACTTTAAAAAACTGAGTGATCAAATATTTTTCAATTCTCTAGCCTTGAAGGACTTACCTTTGGCTTTAAGCTCTGAAAGAAGACTCCCCGGGCCTTCATGACCGATCAGATGGCCAAGGTAATGGCCAGGGTTTGATTTATAGTACTTCTGAAGGTCTGGTATAGGAAATGTGACATAAAGGTTTCTAATGTCCTTAATGGGTACCACTTTATAAAGTTGCTGGGGAGAGAAACAAGCACAAGACCCATAAACAAAGGGAAACTCATTTACTGTATTCATCTCAGGAGCATGTATCGTGTTCCTTTCACACACACACACACATTACAAACACATCTCCCAAATCTCAAAAGTACCTAAAACTTAGGGCAACACTTCGGCTATTCATTATAAAAACAAAGAAAATTAATTATCTCACAGTTGCTTACAAGTGCAACCTTTGCTATAAACTATACAAAACTACATTCAGCATGGAAAAGTGGGTGGAAAATCAATAAAGAAATATGGAATTTAACAGGGACATTGATAAAAGAGTAGTGAGATGCACAATGTATTACTGAAACATAAAAATAACATTTAAAATAAAAACTTTGAGTGGAAGATGTATCTCTATACATACCCGGAGATGCTCTTCTTGGAAAGGATGTTCAGGAAACTCTGGTATAGGGACATTTTTATTCTCTACTTCTGAAAATAACTTTACCACTAAGCAAGTCAGCTCATCCAAGGATTCTAGAATAAAGAAACATTAGGAAAAATACAGTTATTATATAAGGACTCCAACAAACTTTTTTTTTTTTTAATATTGTTTGGGAAAGTAATGAATTATACAGAAAGTAGTTTTAATGGTGTTATGATTTTTAATTTCAGAAAGAAAACAAATATTCATATTTAAATTTTGAACTGTAACATGCTAGAAGCACCATGCTTATTAAAGGAAAGCTTCAATCATGAATAAAATAAATCCTGTAATGAAAATGTAACTTTACATTTTGCTATTTTACTGATTAAACCAAGCTACAACTGAAAGATACATCAGACATTGAAAACCTACGAAAATAAACATTCCCAAAAGTTTAAGGGACATGGAATTACACCTGCAAATTTTCTAGAGTGAAAGTAGCTTTGACAAAACTTGAATTTTCTTAAGCCTCAGCTCATGTCCAGTACTTCAAGTACACTGTGAGCCAGGTCTGTCCTTAGCACCCAAAACTCACACACCTGTGACCTGTTTAAGCACTTCTAATTTTCCACCCATTCTAATTTCAGGCTGTGAGTGAAGTACTTTGCAAAATGAGAGAAGACCTTTTGCAGAAAGAATACAATGATGTGCATTAACTCACCTAAACTGACCTAGACCATTTCTGTTGAAATTCTGCCTTCAAAATTGCTTTCTGCCCCAAGAAAGGCATTTTGGAGCACTTCCCACAGTGAGCATAAGATAAAAAAGATTCTTCTCGCAATTTATTAGTGGAAGACTTCCAAGGGTGGGCATTGGAATAAACAAAACATAATTGCTTGGACATCTCAAAGTATAACTTTAATCCTTGGAAGATTTCTAAAGGCAGTTACCTTGTTATCCAAACAATCCCAGTTAGACTGAGAAAGTAGAATCTTTCCTGCCCAATATATGCATGCTCCTACACTACACTACCAGAACTGTGCCAGGGGAAAAAAACCTAACAAACAATATAAACGAAGAGGGTTCACTATGTATTAAAATTTTGTGAACTGCATGTTATGCTATTAAAAGCCACCAATTCTTATGCATATCAGCAAAGTAAACATTCATTTAATCTTGCAGGGATGGTTTTCTTTAGTACAGATTTACAATTGCCAATGTGATTCTTACTGAAAAAGTTTCCATGTAAAATTTCTCAGTGAACTTGTTCTTGATCAGATAAAAAGCTCACTTTCTTCCACTTGTACTCACCATCAAAGCAGTACTGAGAAACACCAAACATGTACTAGTCTGCCAGGGCATTTTCAAAAAGCAGTGTGCTGAAAACAGTGTGCGCTATTAAGCTTTTAGCAAACCTATGAAAAATATCATCTCAGCTGTGGAAGGTTCTAAGCAGTTGGTACCCCCATTTTTTTTCCAAGTATATACGTAAAGTCTTACTCAACCAAGAGAACAAACTCACCTCTCCCTAAGACACAAATAGCCATTAAATTTGATGAATAATAAGTAGAATGGAACTTCAGTAACTCTTGCCTTACATCTATTCCTTCTTGGGTTGGTCTAGTTTCCAGAGTGAATTTGTTCCCTGTAACATAAACCCATTAACAATATGTGATGTTAAACAATATTTAATGTTATGAACTTACAGATCAAAAAGAAATATATAATCAGTGTGCTTTCCTTTGGATGAATATTTATTTTAAAAATAATCAATATGCATAATAAGAAAACTGGCTCAATACTGTCTTATGTTTTAAATATTTTGTCTATATGCCTCACCATATGCAGACAAATGGTGAAGTTCTAGACACCCTACTCTGTTTATTCCCACAACATCAATACATAAGATAAAATAAAATAGCATAGTTAACATTTCAGTCAGTAACTGTGCTGTTACAGTACTGCAGGACATTAGGAAGCAACCTGCAGCTGTAGGAAAATGGACACTAGCTGGTGCAGAAGTGCCTGGAAAATTACTTGACACTGAGGGTAATGCTGGAGAAGAATCACCATCACAAGCATTAATTCAGGGAGATCAGTGAAGGACATCTGGGAAAAAATGCACACCCTCAAAAAGAAAATGGGAAGGTGCATTTGTCTATCCTTTCTATGGACAAAGAAGAACAGAAGATTTGTTGACCAAACAGGGTGCACAGCAATGAGGAGTAACCTGAAGCATCAAGTGGAGTAATTCCCAAACTCTGCTAGATTAAAAACATCTCAGCTGATCAAAACGAAACAATAAGGATGCCAACTGCATCAAAGTTGTCACCTCTTTGGATAAGTAAAAACCATCAAGGTCAAACTCTACTTCTGCCAAGTCATAACCACTGGAAGGCTATGTGCTGTAATTTAATTTCAGAATCAGAACGTAATCTAAGGAAAAAGTAGAATTACTATTACTGTTGAATTTGAGCACATTTTGGTATTCTCCCCAAGAAAACATTTCATTTGTGTGAGCTACACAACCTTCTTAAACTGTACAAAACTATTTCTGCAATTTCCTCTTTATTTTTTCTCTGTGCTACATAAAAATTAAATTATGTCTTCAGTAGCACAGATTACAGAATATACTTTTAACACCTATCTACTAATGCACAGCTCCCAAGGCTTTATTTTAAAATTTACCAGTTTGGAGAATGGAGTTATAGTTTTATACAGAGCATCTATTCACTGGTCAACAGAGCAATACCTGCTCCTGTGGCAGGTGGCTACCAGACCCATAAATATGCTCTCCATCAACAAATGTAAAGGTACATCTTGTCTTTTGAGAGACAGAGGATGAAACCACTGCCTTAAACCCATCATCTTCTCTCCCATCCTCCTACTGTACCAAATATTTGAATCAATTATTCATAAAGCAAACTGACCCATCCACAACACACTTTTTTTTTTGCACACATTCTATTCAATGATTAAACAGTGCAGTCCTGTTACTTCAAAGGTTTCAAAAATAAATTCATGTAGAAAATAATGCCTATCAAAAAAACCACCCAACACTTAAACTTCTACCAAAGCATCAAACATTTGTGGTTTTGTCCAGAACTATGGTATCTTAAATTCAATGCTTTTTGAACTGAGGTTTAGCAGTGTTTATTTAAATTGTTACTAAGCATTCAGAGAATAATTAAGCCTGAAAAAAAAAATACAGCCGTAGGATTGGGATTTGTCCAAGATCATTTTGTCCATCAGTCTCCTACCGTGGCATTCTATGGTTCAGGTTTTTGTTTCTATATTCCTACTCAGTAATTTTCACAGTATTTTGCTGATCTTTCTGATTTGACCTAGTCACTGTCATCTAGTCTAAATGCAATATTAAATAACAAAAAGCATGTTGCTAACAACAATTTAAACACAATTTGTTCACTTTGTTACACACAAAGACTTAACAGTACCAAATGATGACAAATCCAGTAACAGGAAAACAGCACTCACTGCAGTAATTATCAGAATCATAAAAGTTGCTTCATCATTGTACTCAAAGTCTTGGATCACTCTTTTTCCTATGCTATTGTCTACCTCTGTTTGGTCTATGATGTGAAAAATGCCATAAAGCACCATAATAAACATGCATGGAGAGGATAAATAAGAGAATTGTTACAGTCTGTCTTTAGCAATTTTAGATAAACAATAACACTATGTATGTTACATAGAATGCCACAGGTTAATTATACTCTGACAAACCTGTTCCAAATTTACTGAAGGGATGGTTGGGGTTTCCAGTAGCCTTCTCCAATTGAAACAACCTCCAGGCATCATTCATCAGATTCTTCTCATGCTCAGAATCAACAGCATTCACTTCCCTATCTTTGCAACTTTCATCAAACAGGGGGCACAGGAAAAACTGGGCAAATCTAAAGGGAAAAAATTCAGTTCAAGTCAAATGTACTGTACATAAATTGTAACAGAAAAAGCTTGGTTCCTCCTGAAAACAGCTGAATACATTATATTTTAATGCAGAATTTATGAGTTCTTTAACAGTTTTGACACTGATTTAGTACCCTTATTTCTCAATTTATTTGTTGACAAATGCAGACAACATGTTCACCGTATAAGGCAGTACAAGAATAAATGGCCTTACATCACAATTCTCACTGTGAAAATTTCTCCTATTCTGAGGTTTAGAGCAAGTGGCTCTTAACTTCACCAATCAAGTAAGTTTTCTCAGACATCCGGGGAGAAGCCAAAGAGAAAACTCACTCTACCTCACTGACTACATACCTTTCAATTTCTGTCCCCTCCTACAAAACACTGAGATTTCAGCAGTTCCCTCTACTAAGAGCATACTTAAATATTTCTAGATTTCACCCTTGTTTTGCCATCAACAAGGATCCCATGGGAAGCACAGAATTTTATTGCACCATCCCAGTATTTGCACAATGTGCAAATTCATGATCATACTCTGTGCCCTGCATTTCCAAAAATATTCAATGTAAACACAACATTTAAATTTCAAAAATTCTGCCTCGATGAAAAACTCTTCTAGATGAAAAAAATCTGAATAAGACTTTCAAACTGAAAAATACCTGGTTATCAATTTTAACAAAAGGGGGTTTTATCTTCTTTTTAATATAATGATAGAACTATCAAAAAACTTTTACAGAAATAAATTCAAGTAGAACCTCTGTAACAAAAATTTAAATACTACAATTACCTGTCCAGTGCACCTTCTAGATGTTCATGTGACACATCAAAGTAATAGTTGGTATGTTCACCACTCGTGAAAGCATTTGAGCTCCCGGCATGCTCACTTAGAAATTGGCTGTACTCATTCTCTTTTGGATATTTCTTGGTTCCCAGGAACAACATATGCTCACAAAAATGACTAAGCCCAGCAATGTTGGGGGGATCAGACAAGGATCCTGCAAGAGGAAAAATTTTATGTAGCCACTCATAAAAAGTAATACTAAAACATTAAGTCTTTTAAAGTACTCTATATTATAGTATGTTGCTTCAGGCAATTTTATCAATTCTGTGGCTGTAAGAAGACACTTGTACAACTACAGTCAACTAAAATTAATCTTAAAAAATATTTTAAAATTTAGAATTAGTAACTGAACCAATTAGTGTCTCAAATTGCCTCTTCAGATCAGCTTGCACTTCCTTAGATAGATGATCTTCAATTGAAGTCCATGAGTCATAATCTGTAAAGACCTGGCAAATCACACTGTTCTGAAATCTATACCTTGACTTTAATAAATGCATTGTGTTAAGAGGCAGCAATTGCCAACCATAATTAAAGAGGTATTTATCCTGTGGTTTATAGGATGAGTGATAACATCTAATTGCCTGAACACATGCAGCTATGGATGACCAGCTAGTAGGTGTGAAGGCAAACAGATTAAAAGACAACAATGATATGGAAGAATGGAAAATAGAAAGGAAGAAGTTTGAGAGTGGCAGCAATGTGCAGTGGGAGAGTGGAGATGAAGGCAGCAGATCCATCTTCTCCAGCACGTGTGCAGGAACTGGATGCTGCAATTGGCTATCACTGTCACAGTGACAAAACCACATTTGGAATGTTCTGAACTAGGTAATGATCTGCGACAGCCATCCCCATAACAAAAAAGGCCAGCAGTTTTAGAAGTCCCTCTATTACTTCTGCCCTAACACAAAGAGCAGCAAGAGCTCCCAACTACAGACATGGCAAGAGGGTGATAGCTTATGCACACATTACATCTTACTTTCCAATCCACTGAAGAACTACACAAGCTTGAGATATACCTCAGATATAAGGAAAGGCTTCCGTTATTCCAAAAAGTCAAAGCAATTGCCTTCCCCTTTTATTTCCCATATTTCTGTTTGCACACATAAGCACCACTGAAGTTAAGGAGTGCCTCTCCAATTTCTCTAGCACTACAGCATTTTCTCGCCTCTACACATCAACAACTTAGCATGAAAAAAAAAGTCTGACATGACAGATGGAGCTGTCTGAAATAATTGCACTTGCACCCACCCCTTTTCTGCTTACAAAAGATCTTTCATAACATAAAACTTAATGGTTAAAAGCAGTCTTTCAACTAACTGAGCTACACTTGAGTAAACAGAGAGTACAGTAAGAGCATTTAGCTCTAATAATTTTGAACTCAATGTATCAAAGAATTAAATAAACTATAAATTACAATAAAAGGCTAGGCTGCCAACTGCATACCACTCCTGTCAGTTTGTTTGCATCGAGATACCAGAACATGAAGCATTTTTATTAATAACATAATTAACACAATATGAACTGAATACCTATGTGGACATCAAGTGCTGCTGAGGACTTATCTGTGGTGGGGTCACTAATGAGAAGAGCTTTAATGCCATTTGCTAATTCCAGTCCACGATATTCCCGCTTATCCTCAGGTGATTTGATAATTTCATTTGTTATTCTCTTAATAGCTGGATTGTTCATTTTGTTGTTTGACTCCTTCTGAGACCTTAAAGAAAAAAGAAGAAATTTCTTATTATTTTCACTTAAGTCTTGCTAATTTTTTAGTATTATGTTAGACAATACAGGACAATACCAACAGCTAGAAGTTCTATCACACGCACAGTTCACTGATCTTGCCTAAAATTCAGATACTGAAAGATATTGCTGCTAAAACAAAAAAGAAACCTTGAAGACCAAGAAACACAATAAAGATATATATCACTTAATTGAATACTTCAAGTATCATGCTAACTATAATTGAAACAACCCAAACTTAATAAATTTCAACCTTTTATTACATTATAATAAAAATTAAATCAAATTAAGCATATACTGCCAGCTCAAATATACTTTCAAACTTCAGGAAGTATTTCATGTGTCTGAATTGTTGATTATGAGTGTTGTAACTCTGATTGTCAAATAGACAAAATTTTACTAACATACCACTGGATTTGTACACTCAAGCAAGAAACAGTAACACTGTTTGCAATAGTGTCACAAAAATACAAAGACTGCAGAATTGCTATGAGAAATAGGAATAGATTGTCTCACCTATTTAAACTTCTACCAATAGTTTAATAGATGCTAGAAGATACCCTTCTTTAAAGGCATAATTCTGAAATGCTAAGAAACTAAGTGTGACTGATTCAGAAACTGAATGTTTCCAACCCAAAGCTATAAACAATACAAAGTAACTTTTTAAAATGTGTGGTTCAATGCATTTTAGAAGGAAACATATAAACTAGTAAAACACTGTTCTCTCACTATTAAAAGTGTAGCCAAATGTAATCACTAAACAGTAGCTGAAATGCTGAATTTAAATTTAAATGCGTACACTCTCATGTCATTTATCCAGTAGTTTAATCCCATGCTCAGGCTAATCCTGCTTGGAATGTCTGTGGGCCTTCTCCCACTGAAAAAATGCATATACCATTGAAATACAAAGATTATTCCAAGTACCACATCTCTGTTTCTCTGTATCAACAGCACTGATATAAGCCATGCTAACTATTAAAAGATGCCTCCATGTTCAGCATTTTAAGAAATATTCTACTAAACTTAAGCTACTGTGTGAAATTTTTGAAGTGAGTGTAGACACTTCATATATGAAAATCAGTAACTAAACTGCTCCTAATTGTTTTTCACTTGCATACAGGTTAGATTGACAGATCTAAGTATGCAGGAGGACATCCCTTAAGCTCCTGATTTCATGTCTGCTGATGAACACCTATACCTTGGTAGCCAGCTAGAATATTCTATCTCAGTAAGATATTAGTTGCCTGTCAGAAGACACACATATACTATAAACTACTCGAGTTGTGGGTTTTTTAAAAATGTTATACAATTTCCTTATCATCTGATATCTCCTTGTTATTTCTATACCACGTCACTAAGTCACAGAACTTTACTGTTTGTTCAGATGACTCATCTTTCCACTGTGATTCATCAAACTACACAGCTGTGAAACCGTATGAGATTTCAACTGGTGTCTCGTGAAGCTGTACACCTCCACTTCACTTTATTATGATGCCCTACTTCTGCCTCCTTCATAGGCTACTTCCAGCTTGGTAGTGAAATTCCAGTACAGGAAAAACCTACAATTTTCAAAAGGACAACATCAGTAATTAAGCCTTCAAACCAAGGACTGAAATTTGTATCTCCACCTTCACTGTTATTTCAGTGGGCATTGTGAATACAATGTTCTCTAACTTCAAATGGGTTTGCATGATTACCTATGATTATTTTGCTGCAAAGTGAATCATAGTACCAGACAACTCAAATAAAAGCAAGGGCTGATCAACTATGGAACTCCCAGAAGGCAAATACGTCAAGAGGACAAGACCAACACCTTCCTGCTTACGTACTGTTCCTCCTGCTGATATGTTACTACAATACAAAAGTGAGAACAAAATTCACTTTAGAGAGAACTTTTATACTATTACATTTTCTTAAGACGTGAACTGTAAGACCCAATACTAAACATTCCCTCCTCATATGAGTGTTTTCCTGTGTAGCTTTTAAGTAAGTGCAACTGCATTATAAAAATACCACACTCCATTATTTCACACCAGAATCCTAAAACTCTATAAATCACTTTTTCACAATAGACCTGCTTTTAACCACAGGGAAAAAAAAAAAACCAACAAAACCAAACAAAGTAAGAAAACCAGAAATCCTGTACTTATGGAGAAGTAGCTTAATTTCTAAGGCCATGTTCAGAAGCTGTCAAAGTCCATGTGCTACAGCTACTTGCTGTATTGTCATTGCAGCGAGCACTGGATGATGCTGGTCAGTAGCAAAACAATTCTTCCACAAAGGAGGTGCTATGTTTATTGCAGCGCTAATAGCCTAACAAAAACATTAAAAGAAATATTGCCTTTCACAAAGGAGAAGTAACACAGAAAGATCTGATAAAGCCAAAACAGCAGGAACAATACAAAGCATTACTGTGGCAGTGGAAATGCTTTCACTGGCTCAAAAATTACAGGTGGAAAGATTACAAAGGTAGAAAGAAAAAAATAATAGGAATGTTTGAGCTGAGAACAGTGTCCCTATTCAATGAATAGGAAATATTCTTCCTCCTCATCAAAACTACTTCATTTTTACAAGAAAAGTATCAGTTAAAACCAACACTGAATTATCAATTACAGCATTTCGACTGAAATTATATTCTATTCTTTGAGGTTCCATTTTTGTAATAATTTCTAGGCAGGCAGTCCCTTGAAAGCAGCAAGGCTCTCTGGAGATGCCAGATTTCACCTCCAAACAGAGTATTACAGATTGGGATTAAGTGATATATGATTCTGCTTTACTATTTTAATCTCTCGGAGTTATTTTAGCAAAGTTACTTTAATTAAAAATTAGTCTGTGTAGTCGAATCTAAGTTCAATGTTTGAACAATTAAAGGACCATATTTGAAAACCAATTAACAGAAACTCCTGAGGGTTGCTTTAATGCAAGAATGTGACTAGCTAATAAAAATATGACCCCCAAGGCACAAACTCCAAAGTGCTTCTCAAGTTTTTTTTTGTTATGACAGTATGCACATTCTGAAGTAAAGTGCTAGTATACAGGGCTGCTCCAGATGAAAGGCAAGTTACCATCTCAGCAGGTTTTGATGCTTGCTTTCTATCAGTTGCCTTAGAATTCACGTTTGCTTCAAGTTTTTATGCGACTAATTGCTTACCATTTACCAGAGAGCAGTGAAACCTTCATTGAGTGAGAACCTCTGTTCTGTCCTGCAAGGGAGTTACCATTGGTAACATGTTCTCTGTGCTGTTTACTAATCCATCTTGGTTTGCATGAAGACTTCTCCAGCTGCCAATGCACGGAGTGAAAGAAGTGCTGTGTGCTTTGGCAGGAGGCCTGGTGCTGCAGAACTACCAGCCAGAGTTTTCTCACCTCTTACAAGGATGACAGCACCAAACTGAGCACTCTGGAGGAGTCCATGAACTTCTTCAGCCGCAAGCTCATGGCTTTGCATCAGCCAAGTAAATCTGCATTCTTGCACAGGTCTGCACCCTCTTCTTTGTCTTTTGCACCTACTTCTGATCATGACAGAAGTAGAATTATGTTACCAGTAAAACAATCAAGAATCTACCTACTCTCTTAAAATTTCCATTCACCTGTATGTTATAGCAATTTTTTTAGACTAAACTGTAGGCAGGAAAGTTAAATTAATTCAGGTTGAACATTACCAAAAGGGATTCTTCAGGAGACTGTCTATACTCTTTCAGGTTACATGTTCATTAATCGATTTTTTTAGACACTTAGAGATTAAAATACCTCATGATTCAACATCCATAAAGCATGAGTCTTGTGTGAACTTGCTTGCCATGAAGCCAGAGAATGTATGATATCCCAACACATTCCTGATATGGATCTAAATAATTCTGATTGCATGCACTGGCAGACAGACTTCGTAAGTAGATAAACTGCTCAAAACGCTAACAAGTTTTATCACTTTTAAACTCATCAGGAATTCAGCATACTACTTCATAACAAAAGGTCCAACTACAAAGCCCCACAACAATTTAATCAGTTTCCCAAGTTATTAAGAACAACTAATCATGCCAAATCAGGCAAGTCTGAAGATGATGAATATTTATAAGGTTTTGTTATGTAGTTAATTTTGAAGAAATTCTAAAGTCTCACTGCAATTAAAGCATTTTCAGAACCTCAGTCTGCAGCTTTTTGCCAAGTCTGTAAATGACTCAGAAAATTCCCTCCTAATGATGGTGGCCAGGTCAGATGCCTGCCATGCTCTTGTTTCCCAGAGTCCAAGTCTACAACTTCTAGATCACAGTAATAAAACTTTGTCACAGGCTGCACTGACAACGTGACAGCAGAAACACTGGTGTGCAACACTGATGTACAGGAATTACCAGTAGCATTAATGAGTCCACCCCACATGTGACCTTGGCAAAAACAAGGGCCCTGGTATTTTCACATGTGAGATCAGGCCCCAGCTGAGCAACTGGCCTGATAATTACAATGTGCTGGCCAAACGAGATGGGATATACAATCAGATACCATAAAGCTAGTTTACTGCCTAAATCTACAGTCCTTAACTTGACCACTCCACAGTTTTCAAAGCACTGGGTAAAAAAAGTCAAACAAAAAGGCAGGACCTTATTGATGTCAAACAGAGCAATAAAGGCTAAAACAAGTTTTTTTAAATCTCTAAATTACTTGAGCTTACTTTTCCTATGTCCTCAAAAATTGCCCCAAACAATTCATCCAAACCTCCAAAGTAAACAATCTCTAACCACATTCACCAGAAACAGAACAATTAATCTTTCCCTAACAATTCTCTGCTTCAACAGTTTACAAAATTCCAAAAGTGTTTTGAAGCGTTTGTTTATTTAGAAGACGTGGGGGGCAAGGGGAGTAAGTAAAATGATCTGGTTTTAATATTTAGATGCCATTAAAATATAGTACCATTAAAATTTTCAAAGATCTGGCATAGTAATTTGGCTTACATCAGTATTTTCAAATTGCATATTAAGAACACGAATGATCAAACTAGTTTCTGTGCTATGTGACCAACTGCTTCAAAGCATATTTTACAGATTTTCCTAAAAAATGTACTCCTTAATTCAATAAATTGCTTTATTCATTGAATACTTGCAGGCCAGAGGTTCTCATTCTCTTTTCCTCCCCATAACATTTTTCTTCTATCACCTTACAGCTGCAGGACTTGCCTCGGGAAGGCAACCTCAGGACTGTGTTGGTGTGTAGCCTGTGGCCCTGCACACACAGCGGGAAATGTTAAAACGGATGCTACAGGAGAACTCTCTGTGCTTTACTCTGTGTTCTGATGTGTATTTCATAGATTTTATGTTCAAGCAGCACATCAGATTGCCCAAAACTCTCTGTAAAGCCAACTCAATGCTTTATGCTACCATCTGTCTTATAGCCTCAAAAAGAAAAACTTGTGAGGTTTGAATTAAAAAAAAAATCTAACAAAAAACAAGATGAGACTAAAACTTCGGTTATACTGCATAACAACAAGAAATTCACAGAAATATGAGAGGACTGGTAGGAAAATCTGATCTAGCAACAAAACCAGAGAGAATTTAGAATTCTGAATCATTAAAAGCACTGTAATCCCACATTAAAAGCAACTGTTTATCTAACACTAGAGCTTTGACATGAGCAACAAACCCATAACAATGAGCAGTTTACAAGAGTCAGCGGTGTGTTTCAACAAATGAAGTCCTGGCTGTTCACCTATCCTGTCGTTGAGTTTTTACAATTTTGGACAATTCTAGTTCTACTGTTAAAATTATAATAAACTCTGAGCTCTATAGCATTCTTTCCCATATCAATTGTTCAGGCAAGCTACAGTTCTTACTCGTTCTAAAAACAAGGTGCAGAAGATAAGATTTTAATAGAAAGGTGTAGTGAAGCAACTCCATCAAAAATCACATTATATACATACAGTACTATCTGATAAGAACATTTAAGCAACTTACAGGCATCATAAAAGGTGAAAGCAAAGATACTCACTGACAAATCATGCATATACAAACACACAACCAGACAAATCTGATTAAAGCAATTTCTCTAGATTTTTATTGTAAACTTTTTGATTTCTATGGTGTTAGATGATTGGACACCAAAGTTACTATAAAAGCATCAAATACAATAGAATTAATATATTAAAAATATCAATCCCACATGCCATTTCTCAAGTGGTCTAACTGTATTTTTAGCAAATTACTTCTACAATAATGAGCAGTGACCCTTACAGCTAGGAGCCTAATACCTTCCAGTACAGTGAAATACCAGAGGTAATGAACTTCTTGTCCCTTCCCTCTTGCTTCTGGATCTAACAGGGGAGGGGAGTGCTTCTGTATTCATGTGCAAAATAACTTATGTACTTGACACTTCAATCAATTCCCAAAGGTGCCATTTCAGTCAAGGGATTAGACCACAGCCTTACACTGACTGAAGACAAAAAGCAGAAAGCAAGCAAAAAAAGCAGGCAAACATAGAAATAAGAATCCTTCTAGGGACTTCCTAAATAGAATATATCATTTTAATGCTGTACATCAGATGAAAAGGAGGTAAGTTGTAACTAAGAAATTATCTTGCTATTTGATGTAGAGATGAAGGTTAAAAATGTTAAAAAAAGAAAAAGTTCAAGCATGAACAAAACACAGAGATGGAAACAGGGAACATAAAAAAAAGATTTTTAAATTTTCACATCTAAAAAAATTATTGCATGAAAGCACTATGAGAATGCTCTCATTTCATTATCATTTATGTAAATCCTAATTCACAATTAAAATTACATGGATGATTAAATCATGGTTGTAGGCAGTATGAAAACATAACAGGCCTACTCACATACATAAAGTTAAGTCCAAATACTGCATATATTCACATGCATAAAGAGGAGTAATCTAGCAGGACAAACTACAGCCTGAGAAAGCACTGGCTCCGAATATACACTGTGGATTACCTTTACAATTCTGAAGCATAAATAGCAATAATGAACAATAACAGTGCATCCGAATTTTGACACACAAGTGCAGACAGTATGAGTCATCATAACTCACTTTTTTCCCCGGAAAGATGCTGCTTTTGACGTCGCTAACTCGTGCAGTATTAAAAATAGTTTTGGCTACTAAGGTTACAAATACAGTGTTAATTAAAGAAAAGGAAAAAAAAAAACAAAACCAAAAACAACTTAGCCTTTGTCCCTGACGCTAGCTCCCTTCCCGGACAAACTTTGCCGAGTTGTTATGCAGTTTAAATTGCCCCTACGAGTGAGCTGTGCCGAGCCTCCCGCCCGCCCCTCCCCTGGTCGAGGTTAGTCGCGCTCTCTCCACCGGAGCTGGTGACACTGATAACACAAACACGCAATAACAAAGCCCCGCACAATGCCACTGCCAGATAACTCGTCAAGAGGCCGCTTCCATCAAGTCTGGGTAACTGAGAGCAGTCTAGCACTCTCTTCTTAAAAACTTTAAACTTTTTTTTTTTTTTCCATAATTATGCCTTAGGAAGACATGGCAAGTTAAGTAACACGACAATTCATTGAGGTTTTTTGAGAAGGAAGGAGAACAAAGCGAGCCCCCGGGCAACGAAAGCCACACGGCTGATGACCAAGTCTGCTTTGTCAAAGGAGGTGCAGGCGCAAACACCGGAGCACGTCAGTCCGGGCTCTCCCGGGCAGCAGAGCGGGACACAAGGCAGGGCTCAGGCCTCCTCGGCACACACGGCCCAGCCGCCCCGTCTCGCCCACCGCCCCCCCGGAAGGCTCCGCCGCCAGCCCCGCTCGGCGGCCCGAGCTCCCCCGGCTCCCTCCCCGCCGCACTCGGGGCAGGGCGGGCGCTCCCCCGGACTCACAAGGTGCCCCCGCCCGGCCGCGCCGCCGCCCCTTACACAGCACCGCGGGGGCTCTGCGGCCTCACAGCCCCGGTCACACGGCCCCGGGACCCGCGGCCCTGTCCCGGCCCCGCCGCACGCGCACCGTACCCGAGAGAGCTCCGCCGCCAGCCCTGAGGGAAAGAGCGCGAGGCCGGGGCGGCCCAGGGGCGCGTCCCGCCCGGCAGAGCCCGGCTCAGCACAGGGAACAGCCGCTGCCGCATATCCCTGGCGGCCCCGCCGCCAGCACCGGCCTTTCCCCGCCGCCGCCGCCCGGCCCGGCTCCGCTCGCCTCAGCACGCGCCGCTCCCCGGCGCCATGTTCTCCGCCCGCCTCCCCTCGCCGCCCGGCCAATCCCTCCCGGCGCCCGCGGGGTCCCGTCCGCCCTCCGCGCCCGGGCCTGGCGGGACCCGTACCTGGGGCGCCGGGAGCTGCCGCCTCTGCCGCCGGGAGGGCCGGGGCTGCGGCTGGGGAGGGGGCCGGGGGCCTCTGGGAGGAGGCGGAGGCGGTGGAGGGGGTGGGTGTCTGGGCGGGGAGCCGGGGCGACACTCGCCGCGGCGGGGGGGCCGCGCCCGCGGAGGGCGGACGGGGTTGCGGCGCGAAGGGCGGCGGGGCGGCCCCGGGCTGCACCCGCGGAGGGACCGTGCCGCTTCCTGGTGGCCGCGCTCCGCGTCCCTGGCGGCGTCTGGCGAGACAAAAGGTAATTAGACGCCTCGTAACTTGAGCATAGTGGGTGCAGTGCCGTCCTGAGAGGCAGAGATTTCGGGTGTCAAAATCCTCCGTCCCCCAGGGAGAGGTCACCCTCCGGCAGCTCTCCCTCCTTCGGGCGCTCCCCTTTGAGCCCGCTGGCCGCCGCTCACCTGCCCTGGAGCTCTGCGGCCCCGCTGCGCCGGACACAGGACTCGCCTCGCAGGATGGGTGTACGAAGTGTAAATGCTGGATAAGGATGAACCTCTGTTATAATACCGTAGATTTGGGGTTCTAGGGAGACTTTTTTTCCTTGGTAGATTTTCATATGGGAAAATCGTGGATGTGGCTGGTTGCTTTAATTCCTTCCTAGGAAAAACAAACACTCAGTTAAAAAAAAAAAAAAAGCCACACAAAAATCCAAAACAACAACAAAAAAAAAAAAAAAACAAAAAAAAAAACCAAAAAATACCACAAAACCAACTAACCAAACCCCCCCCCCAGGAAAAAAAAAAACAAACAAACAAAACAAACAAAAAAAAATAAACCCAATGGTTGAAGTTCTGGTAATAT
>QUSF01000014.1:1342051-1436671 GCA_003676055.1 Chloebia gouldiae
CCCCCCCCCCAAAAAAAAAAAACAACAAAAAAACCCAAATAAACCCAGTGGTTGAAGTTCTGGTAATATGCATTCTTCACGTCTTATTTTTCTGTGTCTTATTTTTCAGAGTTATGAGGGGGAAAAGAAGACAAAAAGAAAAAAAAATAGCTTGATTTTTAGCTTCTCCACTGCTTGCCTTCTGTTAAACGTGGTATCTTAAAACTGGAAATTCACAGAATCCTTCTATCATAAAAATGTAGGAAGACTTGGCCAGATGAGTTACCTAAGGTAACTTAAATTGCATCTTTCTGTACCCAAAGATGCAATTGAAAAAGTATCAAAAGTAACTTTAAACTAGTCAGCTTTGGTTAAAATTGCTGTTAACTAGTGACAGCACACTATTTCATATGGTCAGTGGAATCAACCAGGAATCAACAAAATGTGTCAGGGAATTTGGGCAGATATTCATCTGCTGGTTTCCAGGGAGGTTTGTGCTGCTATAGAGATGCTCTTACCCCTACCTGAAGCTACTCAGTTTAAAACATTTGTGCCTACATCAAGTACACCCACACTTCTGGCCTCAGTTTAGACACGGAACTGTCTCTCAAGTTAAGTCATCCTGGTTGGAGCAAGGCATTTGGTAGTTTTCACCTCAATCAACTGTTTGGATTTAGAACTGTGTGGGTGCCTAATTTTAACACAGTATGTTAACTCCTGTGAAAATGTCCTCATGAGATTCTAGTTTGAGGCAGCTTGGGTTTTTTCCAGTCCCTAGTGCATGTAAAAGTGAAGACCAAGCTGGACAGAAAGAGGACAGGATAAATGGTGAGCTGTTAAATCTGAATTCCACCCTGTTGCTATTGCCAGTGCGTCAGAGAGGCTCATCCCATGGTGTCTGACAGAAGGACTGCAGGGTGAGTGCCCCTTCACAATCTGTCTCCTCCCTTTCAGGAGCAGCTGGGGGATTAAGAGGTTGTGAATTGGAGTCGTTCTGTTAAATTGAATGTACAGTAGAAATACTTCTGCCTTTAGCTTTAACACAGTTGTCATGTAGGGGTGAACGCTATGGAATTACGCAGTTTCAGGCAGCTTAACTCTTTTTGGGTCCTGACAGTGAGTTTGTTTGCCTAATGTAGTGTATATTTAGCTAATGCTGGCCTGATCTATATTTAGTTGCTCTAATAAATCCTGCCTTTTCCTGTAAATCTTGCCTAGTATATACAGGGGCAACCCTGGAGAGGCAGTGTAGACTGTGCCAGCAAAACTGGTGGTCGGCTAAAACGTGAATCTAAAACAAGCATTTCTGCTTCTCTGGTCTTATGAAAGATCACACCTCCTCATGCATCTAACATAGCTAGTGCAGCAGAGGTATGCAATAGAGGTCACGCCTACTGTACTTTACACCTATTTTATCCACTGTAAGCTTATTTAGCGGCTGTTCAAAGTCACTGGTGTGTCCTAGTTTAACCCCAGCCAGCACCTAAGGACCAGGCAGCCGTTTCCTCCCCTCCACCCATCCTGGTGTAATGGGGAGGAGAATCAAAAGTACTACTTGGCAGTTGAAATAAGAACAATTTAGTAACTGAAACAAAATAAATTATAATAATAATGATGATAGTAAATAATGATAGTAATGATGATAAAAAGAAAAACACAAGTGATGCACAATACAATTGCTCACCACCTGCTAACCAAGCCGGACCCTGCCCCCAGGCCCAGTCAGACCCTTCTGGATAACTGGTAATACAAATCCCCAGTTTATATACTGGGAATGACATTTTATGGTGTGGAATATCCCTTTGGCCAGTTCAAGTCACCTGTCCTGGCTATGCTCCCTCTCAGCTTTTTTTTTCCCCCTGCACCTCTTCACTGGCAGAGAGTGAGACACAAGAAAATCTCTGATGCCCGATAAACACTACTTGGCAACAACCAAGACATGAGTGTGTTACCAACATGATTCTTAGGTTGACAATCCACAACACAGCACTGTGCCAGCAACTGAGAAGAAATTAACTATATTCCAGCCAAAACCAGGACACACCGGTTTTTATTCAAATTAGATTGTATTCTTATACTCTGACCCCTCTCTGTCCATTTATATTAGCCAAAATCACAGTCATACACTGTTTTGGATATCTTTTCAGCATTTTAAATATATTTTTAATATATTTTAATATATTTAATTTATTTTAAAATTTTATTTTATTTTAATATATTTAATTATATTTTTAATATATTTTAATATATTTTGCTGAGGACACCCTCAGCAAAAGTAAAGAGGACTTTCAGTGAAATTCCTTTCTCAGTCTGGTCCTACAACTAAGATTTCTTCCCCATGAAGCTTTAATTGCTCGCAGATAATTGGTGCTTTTGGTCTTGCCTTCATCTGCCCTAGTAGAAAAATAGGTGTTGCCTAAAAGACCAAATGAGCCTAAGCATAATTTAGAGTAAGTGTGGAAGTTATTCAAATATTCCCATGAAAAAAACCTTATGAACTAGCAGTGTAGAGATCCCTCTTCATGATATGTGATATAAATCTACAGTGAGGGAAATTGATCTTCTAAGTAGGTAGGTTAAAAATAATTTAGAATAAAATAGTATTTTATATATGGCCTGAAAGCTGAGAGACAGTAAGTGTTAAACTCTTAAGTACAGTCTTGTTAGGCTTCTAATGGAAGCATGTCTTTTCCACATAGATAAAAATCTGGATTAAATTCAAATTGTAATTGTATATAATAGAACTTTGTAGCAAACTGGCCTCGGGCTGAAAAAAAAAGCATAATTTACGATTGTTATTTCCACTCCAAAATAAATAGTGGTAGTTTCATGACAAGACATATATGAAAAAATGATTGTCCATTGGCTGTTCCCAGTATAAAAATACTGAATGAATAAAATTAAATTAATAAAATTATTCAGGTAGAAGATAATGAGGCAAAAGAGACATTTCCTGTTGACTTCAGTTAGTGCTGTCAAGGCTGTGTTTCAAATTTTCCCATTCATTGTTTCTTTTCTTGTTATGTAAAGGATGTCATCCAGATGCACGTCTTAACTGAAAATAGGTAACTATATGGAAAATTACTAGCTTAACTCTGAGCTAATCACACAAATGCATACATCCCCCTATGTTACTGCTAATTTTTTATTACAGTGACTATAAGAAGATATAGAAGTGCTACTGTCTGTGTTGGGCAAGTGATCTGGCACACATGCCTAAAAAAAAAGGAACTGTTTTATTCTGTGTATTTTCTTGGTTAGTTGAAACCAGTTCTGATTTCAATCCAGTTATATGCATTGAATCCTTAATTTTTAACAATAAGGTAGTTATTTTGTTGCATTTTCTCTGTTCTTTTAACAATGACATAGTTATCCTTTTACCTTGACTGAGGGGGAACCCTGTTCTCAGCTGAGAATATACCAGTACTCTCTGAGAGTAAGTCCTTGTTGTTTAACTTACTGTATGTGGACAATACAGAATTTAGAATATTACTGGCCAACTGATCAGGCTGGTCAAAGGCTAGAATTTGCTTTATATTTATCTGAGGTGCAGGTGATTTCCCCTTTAATGTGAATATGCAATTAATCAGCAATTTTTCACTGATAGTATTAAAGTTTAAACTCTCCACACGCTCAATACAGTTGAGCATGTTGGCAATCAAATCAGGTGTTACTAAGCCTTGAAGAAGTCTCACCCAACCTTATAATTTGTATTAATTATATCTCTCCATTATTATACCTTATATAACCTTTCTTTATTCATAGGTAATCATGTTCGATGTAAACAATTGTACTCCTTTTCAAGCCTCCATACCTACAATTCCCTGGGTGGTCTGATACAGGCCCTAGGAAAACAGTGTTTGTTTTGTCTGTGAATATCACTGTAATTCAGTGACTTTTTGTTTGCAAGCCTTAGTTTAAAATTGTCCTTCTTGATCCATATGGGGGGGATTAATACCCTCTTCTGAAATTGCTACATTTACTGTTGTGTATATTATTATATAATTTAGGTTTCTGTAATGTTTTTGTCTCCCTTTAAACAAAATAAAACATTTGTCACAGATGAAGCACCTGTCTTCTTAAAGGTCATTCTCCCAATGACTGTTAAGACTGTGGCCTAAATATTCTTGTTTCCTTTTTCTCATATTTTTTTTTGCTTGTGAAATGCTAGCTCCCTGTTACTCAGTTTGTGTTTATACTGTATTAGTATCATTAGGCTCTACCTAGTCTAAGAAAATGTACAACTTATGCTAAAAACTGACCTTGTAAAACAGACTTGCAGCCATTAAACTCTATGCTTTTTAAGCTAACTTGATTACCAGAAATACATATTTTCCACTTACCACAGCTATAGCAAAGGTAGCTATCGGCCAAATTTAACTTTCAGTAATCAATTTCTTACCTTTTTAATGCAGATTTGAATGATTTCTTCTGTGTCTGAGAGATGTTATGTTTTGAGGAAAAATATGGCTTTCATACTAGAAAAGAACAAACAAGCAGAAGTTGGAAGAATTCTTGTGTTTCAGTGCTGCCTTCTTTTGTGTGATCCCTATGAAGGAGTATAGAGCAAAAGGTAAATATTTAGATTATTTGCATACCTGCATTTGACTTTTCAGTCTAGTAGTAGCTACTACACAACTGTCAGTATAAGTGATTTTTGCTGTAAGCATAGATGGCATACAAAAAAGCAAATAATGAAGGTGGTCTCAGTGTGTTTGCTGTGGATTATATTTATTTTCCTGCTTGGTTGAGTCTTTACTTAGCTGAAGTAAAATGTATTATTGTGATTTTTACTGTTTATTGTTTGTTCTTCGCACCTAATGTAGGATTGATTGGTTCTGACATTGTTCTAACTCTTCAGATAAATGGTAGAAGAGCATAATGGGATATTGTTTCACATCACTGTCAGGAAAATTTCTGCAAGCCTTATGGGTTAGGATTCATTCGTTATTAATTTTAAGAACTCATGGAGGAGAGAAGTATAATAAGATTCAAAGCAGTTAACTTTAGGGGAAAAAAGATTGAAGACAACTGCAAAATTATATAGATGGGCAATCTAAATTTCAGAAATTGTGAAGGCCCTAGAACTGGAGCAAAGTACTGTAGCATAGCAGGCCGTAACAGGTAGATGACAGTCTGTAAGAGCCGGTACAGATTTAACAAAAAAAGCACATCAGACGAGTTGAATCTCCTCTAACATCTGCTTCTTCCCCTCTACCCAGAAGACTTCTTATCCTGTCATAGATCTCTAGTAAAGCATTTAATAGTGCCTCAGAAGAAGCTCTCACAGGGAAGCCAGGGTGACATAAATGGTGATTGATATGGTTCACATGATATAGTTTCAAAGGATGGATGTGATGCACCTGTGGTGCTTTGTGCTGAGCCTGTAACTACTTATTTTAATTCTTACATACGATTTCCCCACTAGTTGATAAGGCAATACCAACCCATAAACACTGTAAAAACTGGAAAGTTAGGTGTGGAATTCAGACTGACATAGGCGAGCTGTGCTGGAGACCTGCCTGAGCTGAAGCACGCCCAGAGGGACCAGAGCAGAGCTCTGCAGCACGGCCGAGGTGCACCGGGGTAGGGTCTGCCTGGCGAGCTGCACTGGGGCGCCTCCAGGGCCCCACTGGGTAAATAGAAACCTGGGCATTGTTTTAAACAGGGCAAGAAACCTTACAATCCCACAAGGCATTGGCAAGGTGTGCTTATTTGTGGTGATGTTTAAGGAAATCGTGGGCCAGCTTTAGAGCTAGGGGGGACAGAGGAACGGATAGCTAGGGGGCTTGTCCCTCCCTACGGCTAACCCTTGAGAAAGGGTTATATGGAGTATAAGACTGTGGAAGATTCATGGCAGCTGAGGAGTTTGGCTGCCCGCAGACCCGGGGGTGTCAGCGGCAGCCGCCGAGAAGGCCAGACAGGTCCTGCTGGGCCCCGGCGGCACAGAGGAGCCGTACGGCGGGCACGGGCGGCTGCCAGGTCGCGCATTCAGCGGGACCGCGGCCCGGTCCCACCCGCCGCCTCACGCAGCCGCTGCGGCGCGCGCCGCCCCCGGATTTGAAATCCCGTCCCGTGGTGCCCCGCGGCCGCCGCTGATTGGCCGGGCCGGGCCGTGCGCGGTTCAAAGCGGCGTTGGCGGGGGCGCGCGCGGCTGAACCGAGTCCCGGCTCCGCGGGAGCGCTTCGCTCCCGTCCCCGTCCCGCCATGGCGGCCTTCGGCTGCCAGGGTGGCGGCACCAAGAAGGAGGAGAAGGGCAAGAACATCCAGGTGGTGGTGCGGTGCAGGTGAGCGCGGCGGCTCTTCTCTGGGAGAGCGTTGGGGGCCGGTCCGCGGGCAAGCGCCGGGGAGGTCCCCCGTTGGTGCCTCCGGGACTCGGTGCCCCGGACAGCCCGCGGGGCCGCCGCCGTGTGACCGGCACTGTGCAGCCGTGGCTCTGCCGGGCCGCTGTGTCCGGCTGCGGATGCCTGCTCTGGGGGATCGCTGCGAGGGAGCCGCCCCCGGTACCCCTGAGCTGCTCGGCACCGCGCTCGGAGCCGCCTGTCCCGGGCGCCGCGCTGCGGCTGGGCCGCCCCGTGTGCCTGGCGCTTCCGCAGGAGTACGGCTTATGAGCGATTTTTTATAGCTTAAAAAGGCAAAAAGCTGCAGTTTCCGATCTTCGTTTAGTGCACACCCAGTATGAAGCTGCGTTGGAAGCTCAGGAAGAGCTACGCAGTATGATGTTCGAGACACACAAAAACCCAGGCTTTATTTTGCCCTTCTGTGCGCTCCTGTGGGAAGTCACTACGCTTTAACAGCTGAAATTGTTACTACTCCCACTGTGGTATATCTGTCACATAACTTCATTAATGCAGGCTTTCCAGGGGACAAGTAATGGGATGGGAGTCTACTACTGAAGTAAAAATATGTCTTGGCTGATGAGATTAATTTGTTTTTTGGTATGATGTGATAAATTTAATGTACCATAAAATTAGGTTCTCTTTGTAATTCTGAGGTGGCTTTAAAGAATTACTTACTAATAGTAGATCTTAAATAATCTTAAAGCATTGTATGTTAAAACTGTGATATTGATAAAATATTATGTATAGTGTTTGAATCACCTATGGACGCTGGGGTTTTTTTGAGCTAGACCTGCAAATATTAGTTTACGTACTATGATTTTGCAATCATATTCTCAAGCTTGCAACTTCTGCTATCACAGATGCACAATTAATACAGAAATTAAAATCAATTTAGCCTTGTCTTTGCAATGCAACTATAAAGCTTCTGAAACAAATGTGAGATTGATAAAAGTGTTGATGTGAGTCAAGACTATTGCAAGAGAATAAGTTTATTGAAGCAATTGGATTTTAAATACTCTCAAGAGCAGCTGTCTTCTTTTTATCTCTTAATTGTTCTGGAATAGCTTTATCAAGTATTAATACCTATTTTAACTAAATATAATGCTTACTGTGAAAGTAGTATTAGGACTGTTCATGGTGGAGTGTTCGCTTTTGTTGTAGCAGAGACTAGTTGCTATGTCAAGAGTTAGTTTCTAACCTCTTAAAAGTTCCTTACCTACCCTTGCTCTTGCCCTTTGCAGAGCTTTTTTTTTTACTAGCTTCAGTTTATTTGAGCTAGTGTTTCTACCACTTTTCTTTTTTCTTCTGCATCAACTCAGATTTTCCTTATCTTACAGATGTGAAGGTAGATGCAACTGTGTTCTTTGGTGTCCTGATTTGTTCTCAAAACCTGATCGGTCTGAGCATATAACTAATCTTTTCAAGCGGCATGTTTACTGAGCTTTGGTAAAACATCAATTTGTAAACTCAAAATGCATGCATTAGCATTGTTAATATGCATGATGTGCTTCATACCTAAGGAGATGAACCTAAGATCAAATACCTCCATGGCACACCAGGCAGCTGCTTGTATAGTGGTGATGGTGATGATCTGTACCCCTGCTTCAGCCCAGCTCGATTGTTCCCCTAATATCACAGCTGGGGGCTCCTGCACCTCCTGCCATGGACTGGTTCAGTGTTTCATGGTTACACAGTAAATTATGTCCATTGCTCTGTTAGTTTCAAAATCACGAGCCTGAAGCTGTGACTTGCTCCTTTGTACAAGATTTTAGTGATCTTCTGTTGTCATCAGTCAGTCTTGCACCCAGGTGTCCCATGGTCTGTTTAGAATCTGACACTTCAGCCTCAGTGATGTATTGAGGGAGAAATGTTAGCCACAAGGTTCAGAAAACTTGAGCTGCCGTGTGCTTGTGGTCTGTTTTTTGTTTTGTTTTGTGTGTTTTGTTTTGTTTTTTTTCTTTAACATCATAATTGAAAGAGCATCTGCAGTGTTTCTAGTGTCAAGATATTTTAAAGAGTACAAGATTGTAGAAGTTACATTTTCAAGCTGACTGCTCATGTCACCTATATAGGTAGCATAGGCATTCAGTGCAGTAACACTACTAAATAAAGACTAAAATAGGATTTCATGCTTTTTAGGGCATTTCCATGCATTTCAGGAGAAGTAGTGGCAAATGTCCTTTTAAGGAAAATGATGTGCACCAAATTTGAATTAACCTAGTGCTGAAACAAGATGCTCACCATAAAGTTAAAATTTATTGTCTCTCTTTTAAACCCTTTTATTCTATTAAACCTTTTACTATTACTTTTTACTAATCCACTTTAAATTAATGTGGATTCCACCCCCCTCAAATCTGATGTGTTTTTCTGTCTTACTAAATACTATTCAGGTGCATCAGTATTACAAAGGTTCTGGTATTGCTGCTTACTGTCCTGCAATTAGTAGGCTCTATTGGTATTTTTTATGCTTCAGAGTGTTGTGTCATCAGGATTTGATTCATTATTGCATATTATATAATAAGTGTGGGTTTTTTTGAAGGCTCTTATTTAGACAGTTGTTTATTATGGTTAACCTTCTGCTCCCCGCAATTGAACATGTTCTGATGCCTGTTAGCTGTGTGTGCATATATATGATCTTGAAAGTTGTTATAGGCCTGTTAAAAATAGGTATGTAACAAACAAAAAGCTATGGATGCCTGAGCTGTCTCACAGTGGAAAAAAGGAGAAGCAGGGTCTGCAAACTGCCAAATTGCAGCATTTTTTCTTTAACAATTATTAAACAGATAAAGTTAAAATCTTTGTTCTTTTTGCCCAGTTATACTATTTGAAATCCTTAAACTGAGTGACATTACTGCTTCATCTATTTGTGCTCTTGTTAGCAATGATTTCAATCCTATATTTCTGGCTCCTGTCCTTTTAGGCCTTTTAATGCCTCGGAGCTTAAAGTGGGCTCTTATGCTGTTGTAGACTGTGATCAAGCAAGAAAGGAAGTCAGTGTCCGCACTGGAGGAATGACAGATAAGTCATCAAGAAAGACTTACACATTTGATATGGTTAGTAACTGCTTGTCCAGTTGGGGACTTCTAGAAACAAGCTAGTGCTTAGTGTGATGTTCTACATTATTGTGTGGATAAATGGGATGCCTTGTCTTTGTCTCAATAGGTTTTTGGAGCTCAGGCAAAGCAGATTGATGTATACCGGAGTGTTGTGTGTCCCATTTTGGATGAAGTTATTATGGGCTACAACTGTACGGTGTTTGCGTAAGTAAGCCAATAATGAGTATTAGGAAATTTTATTTGTATTTTAGTTTCTTGTTTACATTTTTATTTTTATTCTCACAGTTATGGCCAAACTGGTACTGGTAAGACCTTCACAATGGAAGGGGAGCGGTCACCCAATGAAGAATATACTTGGGAAGAGGTATATTATCACTTCTGAGATTCCTCTTGTCTGTACTGTAGTTCAAAGCTGGAAACTGCAGAAGGCTAAAGAAAACCAAAAGTTGATGCCTTTTGAATTCTGAAGCTGACTTTCCTTAAAAGTTTGTAGATTAACAAATAATTTCCTTCATTTATATGAAAAGGACAAAACATCTTTAATGTATTGTGTTTAACTCTTGGCGATGTTTATATGGAAGGTCATCTTTATTGTTTATGTCCAGTCAGACCGTTTAGTTGAAACTCTGCCCCCTAGCTTCAAATCTTTTGGTACATTTATAAATGAAATATTTCTTTTTCATTTATAGGATCCCCTAGCAGGTATCATACCCCGTACATTGCATCAAATATTTGAAAAACTCACAGAGAATGGTACCGAATTTTCAGTGAAAGTCTCTCTTTTGGAAATCTATAATGAGGAGCTTTTTGATCTTCTGAATCCTACTCCTGATGTTGGAGAAAGACTGCAGATGTTTGATGATCCTCGAAACAAGGTTAGTGCTACAAATTTGTTGTCTTGAGGCTTTCAGGATTGTTGAGAGATGTATAATAAGCATGTATTAATTTCTGACAGAGGGGTGTAATTATTAAAGGCTTGGAAGAAGTAACTGTACACAACAAAAATCAAGTTTACCAAATCCTGGAAAGGGGTGCAGCCAAAAGAACAACTGCAGCTACTTACATGAATGCATATTCCAGGTAAAAATCTTCCCCATTTCAGAAACCTTGTTTTGTTCTCTTAAACAGAATCTTACTGAAGAAGTAAGCAGCTAGTGCAAACATGACATCATGTCTGTCATAGAGCAGACTGTCAAACGTGGGTTAGAAAGCCAGAGTTACGATTTCTTCCTTACCACGTGCTGTGGGGTGATTGCAGTAGGTGTATGAAGGGGTGTCATGGTTTAACCCCAGCCAGCTTCTATAAAATTTGCAAACTAGGTTGTGGAAGTTGAGGATAAGATTCTATGGCAATAAGGGCTGCTTGATATGGTTGCAGGTCATAGAATGTCATAGGGGCACCTGGGTCAGAAATAGCATTTTTTTATTACTGCTTTCACATTCTCGAGCTGCAGATGTGAAATCTGTATCACTGTGAACAAGTAGTGATCCAGTGCTGCAGTAGTAAGGAATGTATCCTGTCTGTATTGTATTTTAATTTCAAGATATACTGAGCATGTCTGTCTACTGGTGGAAGAAAATGGGTATTTTTCTACCACTGATTAGAATACAGAACTCATTTTGTCTGAGAGTCCATGGAATTTTGAGAATTTATTGTGCCTGAGGTCTTTTATGTAATTTGACATCTATGGCTTTCTATATATGTTAGCTTCCTATACTAAAAACTTATTAAAGGAATAAACTCAACCTAAAATCATCTTTACTATGAGAGTGGTGAAATACTGGAACACGTTGCCCAGAGTAATTGTGAGTGCTCCATCCCTAGAAGTGTCCAAGGCTGTGTTGGATGGGGCTTTGAGCAGCTTGGTCTAGTGGAAGGTGTCCTTGCCCATGGTAGGGGGATTGGAGCTAGATGAAACCATTTCATGATTCTGTGATCTTAAACTGTATTACTATTTTTGATTGAAAAATTAATTGCACTTCTAAATTTTTAATATTGGATTCAGCTAATTGCTGAATTTTCTTAGCTTGCGTAAAGAAAGTTATGTTCCTTAATCTCACATTCTGTGAAACTGTTCGTAGCGTAAGGACTGAAAAAAAAAATCTGCAAGTAAGTTTTCATGTGATGTTTGTGAGTTGAGAATACTCCAATGTAAGCAAAACCAAGGCATTTCTTTTGCTTTTCCTTGAAATAAGAGGAAATCTATAGGATTGGATGAGTTAAATGTCAACCAGTTGCTTCATCGCTAGTTTTAAATACATATTCATATATTCACACGCAAAATTATACTTAGCAGAATAACTTTGTGTATTGAAAATGTTACTTGTAGTTCACAGGCTAAATGTATTCTCTATAAAGAGCAGAGAACTTGCAGCAGTCATATAACAACTAGATATTTGGCTTTAATGGAACATCTGAAACTGGTTTCTTTTGCAGCCGTTCCCACTCTGTGTTTTCAATTACCATCCATATGAAAGAAACAACAGTGGATGGAGAAGAACTTGTTAAAATTGGAAAGCTAAACTTGGTAAGTATTTGAACTAAGTGTCATTGGTAGAATTTTTAGCCATGTACTAAAGTTTATTAGAGTTTTTTCCTGATGAGGGGAAAGTTACTGTTCTCATAAAGTGATAATGAAGTATGTTTGTCACTCTGAAAAATATCAGTCCCATTTGTCACCCCAGTGTCTCCTGAAAAACTGGTAATCTCTTTCATGTGTTCTGCAAGACTTTGGGGCAAGCATTCTTCAGGGTGATTGAGATAGAAGCATAACTTGCCTTTCAGGTTGATCTTGCAGGAAGTGAAAACATTGGTCGATCTGGGGCTGTTGACAAAAGAGCTCGTGAAGCTGGAAATATCAACCAATCTCTGCTGACACTAGGAAGAGTTATTACTGCTCTAGTGGAAAGAGCCCCTCATATTCCATACAGGGAATCTAAGCTCACAAGAATCCTTCAAGACTCTCTTGGAGGACGGACAAAAACATCAATAATTGCCACAATTTCGCCTGCATCTGTAAATCTTGAGGTAAATTTACAGTCGGAAAACCTATTCCTGAAATAAGTAGTATATTTTGCTAATGATACAAAAATATGAGTTAATTCCTCAATTTGACCTAGTGTTCTATCTGTTTTTACAGGAAACATTGAGTACACTGGAATATGCCCATAGAGCAAAGAATATCATGAACAAGCCTGAAGTTAATCAGAAGCTAACAAAAAAAGCTCTTATTAAGGTAACTAGACATATATCTTAAAAAATGAAGTTAGAGGTTAGGCATGACTTCTTGTTAATGTAGCCTTTGCTGTGCAGGGGTATGAGTATGGGAGAAGCTGTAACACAGAAAGCAGTGCTTTTCTGAAGTGATTTTAATTACTGAACTGATGCTTTTAAACTAGAGCTGCACTGATGTAGCAATGGTCCCTGCAGATACTGGAACTGTTAATAAAACTAAAGTTGAACAGAGGGCTAATGCTATTAGCTATGACTGTGGGTATTACATGTTTGCAATTTTGCACTTTCTAGAGAAAGTGCCTGAATTAAAGGGAACTTGTCAGTAAGTACAAGTGAAGAGCCAATGTAAAGTAGTTCTGCCTCTAAGGAAGCTGCGATTTCCCTTGTGAACTGCTAAATGCAACCAAGTATGACGTTCAAATGGAAAGTTTCAATGCTTTACATATAGCCAATATATTATCCAGTGATATGAATTTAAATAGTGCTATACTGAACTTAGAGATGAAGTGCTTTTCTCTTGTGTTTATGCAAGACTTCTGTAGAGCACTACTACCTTTATGAAGTATCTGTTAAGCTGAATATCAAAACCAAAACAGAAATGTTCATGTTTACATGTTTCTTTATGCAGGAATACACTGAAGAGATTGAGCGTCTGAAGCGAGACCTTGCTGCTGCTCGAGAAAAAAATGGAATCTATATTTCTGTTGAAAACTATGAGTATGTCTGCAAAATTTCTCTAAAATAATTAGCAGCAAATCTCAGATACTGGTACCTATCCTTATACAGAAATACTTTCAGATGTATTTTTAATCCAGGAAGTTGAGGCTGTTTAGGAAAACGTAAATGTTTGGTCAACTTTTTCTTTCAAAATTAATGATTATACATATCAAATCTAATAGGCTTGCACTGAGGAATTTATGTATGTGGGACTTACCATAAGTATTAGCCAGCATGCAGACTTACACCTGCAGCTTTTTTTTTTTTCCCAGTGGAGGCTAATGTGGGAAAGTAAACTTGATGTCCTTAACATCACTTTTAAAAGGGCTAGTTTGCACAGAAAGTTTACAATGGAAAATTGTCTTTAAGCTTCTCTGCCTTAAGTGAAAATTACTTGCTATTCATATAGCATTTTCTGAAATTACTGAAAATGTAGAGTACATCTTGAAACTACCTCTTACTTGACTAATTTGTTTGTTTTAATCCTTGCTTGAGAGCCCTTAATGGAAAGCTGACTGTTCAGGAAGAACAAATTACAGAGTATATTGACAAAATCAGTGTCATGGAAGAAGAAATGAAAAAGGTAAGTGATTTTTCTCAACTGTGGCTTAAATCTGCCAAAAAATTGAAGAAATTCATTCTTCCTGTCAAAAGGGGGGAAAAAGATTGACGAAAGAACAGTCATAAGATTTTTGTTGTTGCTCTTAAAGTTCCGCAATTAGCCAAGCATGGAAGCTTCCTAGTCCTTGAAGTTAGGAATTTGAAATAATGTATATGAAATTGCAGGTTGCAGTACTTATTTTTAAAGGGTTTTCATGTCTACTACCATAATTTTCTTAGCTGAATTTTCAGCAAAAAATCTGCTTGTAAAATTATATCATCTTAGTTGACAGAAATCTATCTGCTTAGGAAGAGAGAATGAGGGTCAAGAGGTCATGAGCTTCCTTTTAACAAATTACACAAAAATGGGAGCACCTTGTTTAAGAGAAATGTAGATATTAATTTGCTGGTATATGCAACTCCTTCATGGAGTCAGCTTTACTGGCTCTTCTCAGTTTATCTGTTTGTGTTCAGTGGGATTCTTTTCCTTGTGCTGTAATGGCAGTTTCCTCTTATATTTTGAGAGAGGAAGCAAGTGATTATTACAGTGAGAATGGTGTTGGCTTGATATTTTCAGTGAGTACAAAGACTCTACAAAGCTGTAGTTTAGGTTTAAAACCTGAGCCCTACAGCTGAAATTGCTAGATGACAATTTGCCTTCTGTCATTGTCATGTAATTTGAGAGATGTAAAATGATACTGTCACATCTATAAAAAGTGGTGTTGCCTTTTTGATTGTCTTCCTGTTTAGGTCACTGAACTATTCAGAGTCAGTAAAAATGAACTTGAACAGTGTAAAACAGATTTGCAGATCAAGGAGAAAGAACTGGAAGAAACGCAAAAAGATCTTCAAGAAACCAAGGTTCAGCTGGCTGAAGAGGAATATGTGGTTTCAGTTTTGGAAAATACTGAACAAAAGCTTCATGGCACAGCTAGCAAGGTTGTCACAGTTCTTATACCTACTGTAAACCAGCTTCCTATTTTTGGAAGTTTCATGGGCTATTGAAGAAAACCAGGTGTTGCTAAAGTGTGATGTAAGACAAGACCTGAATTTAAGATGGAAAACTAGGGACTTGCAGGACTTTCTCTGTGGTAGTATTGACAGTTGACTGCTAAACACTGGTTCATCTGGAACAAACTTTGCCTTGGGCCAGTTTGTCATGGGAGTTCTAGTGCTTTGCAATATCTATTATTGTGAGTTTTTTTGCAGAATAGGTAATTTTCTTTCAAAATCTTATGACTGGTCCTTCAAAACAGTAAGCTATACATACCTGAAGGACCTGGTCTAGTGGAACATGTCCCTGCCCATGGTAGGAGGCTTAGAACTAAATGGTCTTTAATGTCCCTACCAACCCAAACCATTCTATGAACTGGGGTAGGAAAATAGCAAAAAGATTTGAATCATATTGTCCTGACACCTCTGTGTTTTGATGGCTTTGATGTGTTTGTTGGTTAGTTGTAATTATCAAAGCAGACTTTAGGTAGGGAGAGAGAGTGTGTCCTGCTCTTCAGACTGCAAAGTGATGAAAATTGTATCTTGAGGCACCATGACAATTTCTTGCTGTTTGTATTCCTGTAAGATTAGGAGGGAATGCCTGGTTTTTACATGTGGGTTGTGGAGTGTTTGAGACAAATAGGTACAGAAATTACTTATGCTCAGTACAAAACAGGACTCTACTATTTGTATGAATTCTAAATTATTTATCACAGGGCTAGTGATAAATATAAAAAATAATTATAATACTAAAAACTTATTGCTTTAGTACTATATTAAAGAATATATTTACTGTCAGATTGTTCAGAAAAAAGTTGAAGTGCTCAGGTATTTTTCAGTTACTGTTCTAGGATAAATTATACCTTTATTCCTTAAATACTGAGGAAGTCATTTATTAATGGTTTGATTTTAAAGCAGAACAAATGGTCTCTAGTAAGTAACTTTTTCCCATGTTCTAAAACCATAAATAACATAACACCAGGGTCCAGAACAGTTGTACTTTGTTGTAAAGGGAAATACCTGTCTTCCTAGAGAGATAATGTCTTTAACTCAGAACTGTTGTTGCTTTTCTTTATATAATATGTGCTGGATTTCTTGTTTAAAGACTTACTGAAATAACTTCAATAATTATAGTTACTAAGTACAGTTGAAGAAACTACAAGAGATGTGTATGGGCTCCATGCCAAACTGGACCGTAAGGAGGCTGTTGATCAGCACAATGCTGTTGTCCAAAATGCATTTGCAGGACAAATGAATGCTTCATTCAGCAAAATACAAGATTCAATTACTGAAAACAGTTTGAAGCAGCAACAGATCTTGACATATTACACAAATTTTATTGGTAAGTATAATACTTGTATTAATAGTTATCCTGTAGTAATCTCAAAGACCACATCCTAAAATGTATCTGTTTTAGGAAAGATGTGGTTTTATTTAAGTGATGTAATTATTACAGTTGCAGATTAAAAATGTGTCGGGATGATCCACAGCCTTCCTGTAAGGGGCAATAAGGTGATGAGTAATAAAAAGAGCTTCTATCTTCCAGGAGAATTTTTAAAAATTTTGTAACTCTGTATTTCTTTTGTAGGTGACCTCCTGTCTACCAGTTCTTCTACGGCAGATATTCTTGCATCAGTTGTATCAGCATCTTTTGCCTCTCTTAAAGAATTGGTGTCTACTGAAGTTTCTCACATGTCTGAAAAAGTAACACAGCATGAGAATCTATCACTTGATTGTAAAGCGGAGCTGCTGAGATTAATTGTTAGTACATTTGCCTACTCCTTAAATATTTGAAACTGGCTTTGATCAAAAGGGGTTCTGTAAATGTATAGTATTTTTTGATGATCTTTACCTGTATCTGCTTCACTACCTGACCATGATTGTCCCTCCCATGTCACCCCTACAAGCTGTAATGTACTAAATAGTATATACTACCATAATAGAGCACATGGATATGTACATAGTAACTTCTTACAAATGTAGGAATGAAATGAAGGAACAGCCATGTTCTGGTTTAAATTTTTTTTTCTCTTCCTAGAAGGAACATGAAACTGGGTTAGGAAGAGCAGTAAATAGCTTGGCACCAGTGGTAGAATTTGTCTTGGGGTTAAACTGTCAGTTCCAGAGTAACATGAAGAAATATTCTTCTGTGGCTGACCAGGTAATGCACATAACCTGCCTCTTTACCTTCTGCTCTTCTATTTTTATTTAACTTACAGATAATATGCTCTTTGTTTTTCTGCTGTATGTCAGAGTGTTTCCACCTCTTGTCTGGCCTTTTTCCCTTTATCTTGTCCCATGAGTTCTGTCTTTTAACTTTCTTTCAGACTTTTTTCCTCTCCTGAGTGTGGTAAATTTGCTTGTTCTCTATATTGGCACAACTGCTTGCCTAAGTGCCACAGTAGAATGGTAAAACATGGATGCTTAAATCTTTATGTAACAAATATTTGATGATACATTTAATATATTCTCCCCTTGTATTTTATAAATATGGGAAAAAAGTCAACTTAGGCAAGTCTTACCACTCCAAAAACTTTCTGCCTTCATACCAATTTTTTTTCCATAGTCCCTTTGATTCCTAGGGAATGTGATGCTTTATCTTGTTAACAACCATAAGTGCAAATAATACTGCACTTACTGAAGTCCTTTGCTTCAAGTTAGAGTTCTAGTGTATCTCATGATTCTTGTGTAGAACTGTGGCCTCTTTCTTTTTTTTTTTTTTTCCCTTTTTTGTCTTGGTTTCTGGTGACCTGTTTCTTTTACTGAAACATTTTCCTCTCCTGTCAATTATAGCTCATGAGAAATCAACTCCCCTCCTCTGGAAGCTAGACAACAGATAGTCCATGGCTTATGACCTCTTGCTGTTCCTTGTTTACTTTTCTGTTCTGTGTACCTTGCATGTCAAATTTTGTGTTTGGAATAGCCCCCACATGAAGTTCCAGTCTCAAACTTCAGATTGTTCCAAGTGTGATGTTCTGCCTTTCATGCACAATACTTTATTAATGCCTTTTGACAATTTAGTTTTGAAAATTGGGTAGAGTTGATTCTATGTCAGTTACGCTATGGAAGAAGATCAGTAAAAATATAAGTAAGTAAAACATTTTTTTTTTTTAAGATGGAGGGACATAAAAAGGAAATGGATACCTTCTTTGGAGATCTTTTTCTCACTCTGAAAACAATACAGGAACAAACAGCCAGTGGCTTTGCTCAGCTCCAGCATAATTGTGACAGTTTAAAAGAAGAAGTGGAAATGACGAGGTTGGCACATAGAAAGGTATCCTTAGAGTAAGAAAACATCCTAACACCAAGTGTGATTGCTTGCTTTGATTTAAACTCTTATGTGGTAGTAAACCACTGTACTTGCTTCAGAAAAAATGTTAGGAGGACTTGCTCCTAATTCTATTCAGCTTTTGTTAGGCTGCTTTAAGTAGTTTATGTAGGAATGTAGCAAAAACCCCTTTCTCCTTGCTGTATATCCAGTACATGTGCATTTACATATGTCTCCAAAAGCAAAGTGTTTGTATTTTCACTACACAAAAATTGTACTTTCTGCTTTAGAATTGCACAGCTCTGCATTTTATGCATTTTTAATTCAGGCATTCAGGTACCCTTTAAGTCTATTAAAACATGCAGAATAACAGCAAAACTTTGGTAATTTTCTTGATAGAGTGCTGCCGAATTGATGTCTTCACTGCAAAGCCAGCTTGACCTTTTTGCTCAGGAGACTCAGAAAAGCTTAACTGATGTACTCACCAGAAATGGAAGCCTGAAGACCACCATTACTGCTGTGCAAGAAGATGTTCACCTGTAAGGAATAGTTTCTTTTTGCTGTACACTTACACAAGATAAATGATATATGAAGAGAACTTCAACATTGGATGCTCTCCATATTTATGTGCTTATAAAGCCTGCTGGGTATGGCCTATATGTTAGAGCTGGGTTCTGCCAAAGAATGTAGGTCATAGTTGGCCTTTCCCCAGAATAAACAGTAGTTCTCAAAGGCTTGCCCTTGAACTTGTCTCCTGAGCATGTTGTGATAAGAAAGTATCATTTTGGGAGCAATATGCTAAGGAGTGTCCCCTCACTGTCTGGACTTCAGAACATATTATAAAGGTTTAGCTTGAAGCATAATGTTATCTGTTGCAATATGTTTCATTCAATTGCAGACAATAACTAAGATCTTGCTGAAGTTGGTTTTAGTTTGTGGTTAGGGTCTTTTTGTTCTTTCTTGGGGTTTCTTTTGTTTTTTCAGCAAACCTACTGCTGCAAGTGCTGCAAATTTACTAAGTACATCAACAATATTATAATTAACTGCTCTGATAGAGCTGTGCTATTTCACTGGCTCTGGTTTCATATTTCTGAAAGCATACTGTGTTAAAATCTACCTTTCAAAATTTCTAAACTCTTACAAATATGTTGTTGCAGGAAAACTACAGACTTAGTCAGCAGTACAAATTCCAATCACAGCAAATTTACTGCATCTCTGGATAATTTCTCTCAAGAGCTCAGGAGCATAAATGCTGAAAACAAGACAATGCTAGAAGAATCCAATGACCACTGTCAACATCTTCTCAGCAATCTCAAAAATGTGTCTCAGCATACCAGTACATGGGGTGAATTTACAACTGCTCAGATGGTCAACTTTACTAATCAGCAGCTGTTGTCATTCAGGGATGAGAAACAGCAATTTCAGTATTTACAAAAGGTACTTACAGTCATTTGTAGTCTAATGCAACATCCTAAGATAAATTTTACAAAATTTGTAGAGGGGAGAAAAAAGTTCTAGTCAAAACAAAACTATGGTTTTTTTGATAGTAGACTCATGTTACTGATCTTAAGAAGATGTAATTAGAGGAAATCAGAAGCCTAAATTAAGAGGAAGACTTTGAACTTCAAGTGCCCATAATCTTAAAAAGTGGTGTCATGGCTAATGCCTTACAGCCAACTTGTATGTGTAATCTGAGTGTCTTTATCATCTTAGTGGTGTTTAATTCTAAAGCTTTATCTACAGTACTGTCTTTGGGAGATGCACAGTGATCAAATGCAGGCTATTTTCTGGAGGATGCAAATGACTTTATTGGTCAGATTGAATCAATATGGGAGAAAGTATTCCTTTTAAGTGTATAGAAATTCTGACCTCATATCTAAGAGTTTCTCTCATGTTTTGGGGCTTTTTAAATTTCCATCACAAATTTCACATCCACCCTGGTTTTGTTGTTGTAATAGACAATAAAATAGGCAGATCCAATATTCTGTGAACTTCCAGAAGGAAAAATTCATCTGGAAACTTCCTTCACACAGAATATTCTAAGTTGGAAGGGATCTCCAAGGATCAAGTCCAACTAAAAGTATTTGTAGTCTCAAGACTTTTCTTTATCTGTTGTACCTGCTGAGCACTGCAGGAGCTTCATTTCAATGGGAATGGCTGAAAACACAATTTCCTTTCCCCTACAAATGCATAAAGTTTCTAGTACTTGTAGGATTTTCATGTTTAGGTGGATATTCTAATTTTGTGCAGGGTTTGTGCATAGAAGCATGAGGAGTCTGGTCTGAGCTAGATGGCATCATCTTTATTCTTGTGACTAGCTTTCTAAAGTGATCATACTTTCTAAGAAACTGACTCTCTTCTGAAGATAGCTCTCAAAATGAGAGTGTAAAACTGGCACTGAAACTTCTCAATTTGAGGTCTCAGTTGTTTCGTTTCAGGTCATGTCGTTAATCATGCACCACATCTTAGAAAAGAGGCCATAGTCTTACCTTTCCTGTTAACTTGTTTTTAGTTGGGTTGTTTTTTTCTTTCATTTTCAGAAAAATGAAGAAAACTGTGATAAAGCAATAGCTGAAATTGCTGACCACATTGGCAGACAAAAGGCTGCTGAGGGGAAAGTGCTAAATGGCCTTCTGGGTCAGATAAAGGTGGATCAGGAGATACTTGTAGAGCAGAAGCTGGCACTTCAGGAAGAAGTACAGCATGGACTAACTCAGGTTAATGGTTTCCTGCAAGAGGATCTCAAAGTGGATGTTCCAACAGGTATTTAATCATGGGGCAGAATGGTCTTACAAAAAACAACTTGAGTTCCAGAATTCATAAGTGAAAGTTAATGGGTACATAACCTGGCAGCCTTACACCTTTTTTAACATGTATCCAAAGAAATGTGTGTGAACAAAACATGATTTCTGTAAAGAGTTGATGTAAAATTGAGGATCTGAAATTAAAGCAAATACTGAAAAGTGTATCATCTTCATTAAAGGGACAACTCCACAGAGAAAAGACTACTTCTATCCTGTCACACTTTTGAGAACAGAGCCCCGGGAACTACTTCTGGAGCAATTAAGGCAAAAGCAATCAAATCTTGATGGTCTGCTAAGCAATGTGGTAAAGGAGATGGAGGATAATGTAGGTCAGGTATGTATATAAATGGCAAATGAGGCCCTTGAATGAATATTTCACATCTTTGAGGTTTTTCCCTTTTGGAGAGTTGACTGTACCCCCAGGGCTGTTGTAGCCTTTGTGTTTTACAGTGCACTTGGACTCAAGTGTGCTGAGCTTTTGAAAAAAGCAATCTCTTGAAAAATAAGCAATTATACTAATAATTTTGATTTCATTCTTGTTTTTCAAAAATAGAAGTTCCATGTCTTTTATAAATCAGATCATGCTTAATACATTCATTGAGGAAATTCAGACATTAAATACATCTTTCTGGAAAACTTCTGTTTTAGGACATGCTGGAAGAGGAAGGAGAGTTGCGAGAACCCAGTGAAAGTGCTTGTGACAAATACTTAATGGATACAAATGTATATTGCCACACAAATGGTGGCATTCCTTTTTTCCAGGTAACTTCCCCAGATAAGCAAAACAGCTGTGTGTTTGATAGGAAATGTTATTGTTCCACAACAGTGCTGTTGTTTCAAGTCACTTCGTACATTTTAGGGTAGTCTCACAACTTGTTCAAATCCTGTAGATAATGCTTTGTGAACCTGGTGCTAAAGTAACAGCAGATTCTGATAGCAGTTAATAGTGGATAAAATAATGCTGATTTCTGACAAGCTGGGCAGACAGTTGAAAACTCCTCAGCAAGTAATCCTCCATAAAGAAAATTGTCACAATTTGCTAGACATGTGTTAATGGAAGAGTTGAAAGTACATGGATTATTTTCTTAGAGGCCTGGCAGAAATATTTGCATTCTTAAGTCTTGGGGTTGGCTTTTTTTACATACTTGATTCTGACCCTTTTGCTCTACCAATATATCAGTGTAAACTTCTTGATATGCTCTCCCCAGCAAAAAAAAAAAAGACCCTAGAATAATATATTTTTTGTTGTGGACCCTTTAGAAATAGCTGCTGAGCGTCTGTGTGTCTACAATCAATCTCTTGAGTAAATGCAATATATTGGGAACCTTTGTCAGGAGTTAGGTCAATTTTGTTTTCTCAGAACACTTTGTACTGCATTGCACACAAGCAAGAAGTCTTTGATTTCTTTGTATTCCCTTAACATTGGGTATTTTCTTTAAATCCCAGCACAAAAGAAGTCTCAAAAAGGGTAAAGAGAACAAATCTGCAGCTCCAGTGGAGAACAAAATGGAGGATATGACAGAAGAGTTTCTTCAGAAATCTAAGCATCCTTTAAGATTGCTGAACTAAGATATATCCTCTGCTGATCCCTGTTTTCAGATATTTCTATCTTATTGTCTTACTGAGCCACAACTTTTTTTTTGTATTCTCAGTGTCTCTATGTAGTGATATAGTCATGCAAAATTGAATCAAAATATTTGCTTACTCAATCTCATGCCTTGGTTCCATTTTTATATGTTGCAGCTTGTGAAGTTTTAAGGAAAAAAAACCCTGCAGGTTATGGTGCTGTCGTGTTAAATATATATATATATGTGGTCAAGTAAGAAATTTTCTGTTTCTCAGTTGATCTAACATACCAGAAAGGGATGTGGAAATATGCTTTGTCAGCATTGAGTTACCATTTTATGTATTCATTAGCTGTAAATAAGTGTTCTGGTTTTATACCCGTTTTATACCTGCTCTTTGTTCCTGTTTCTGTTTTCGCTGTGATACTTCAAATAAATTAATCATGGAAAACAAATTAACAAGCACCTCACTCAGAGTAAAAACTTACCTTATTTTCTTATGGTGTGAGGTCTAATTTAGCTAAAACATCATCAGGTATGTCATCAGTCTTGTGTTGTCAGAAGAGGATGGTTCTCTTCCTTGTTTCACAAAGACAATAGCTTTATTTTGGTGCCTCTTCATTTTGTGAAATCTTACTGCTGGGTCTTGGGCTTTTTGTTTGTCTGAACCCCACTGTTCTTCCTTTTAATTTGCAGATGCAAATTCTGGCACCTAAAACTTAATGGGCTTAATTCTCCAGTCTCTAGGTTCCATTTTCTTGCACTATATGCCTGTTAACTCTGACTAGATATTGGCATAATCTCCCACAATGATTCAAGAAGTCCTTTATTAACTAAAAATCAGCCCTAAAGGTTGACCCCACAGCTGTATTGAACAGCCTAAACCAAGTGGGAGAGGCTTGCATGAGCCTTTCATCCTACTACATTTTCACTGTGGAGTAAACAGGATTAGTATGAACAACCAAACTGGAATAGCCAGTAATAGCAGGCTTGCATCCACAAAATCGTGCCATATTTTGTGTTCCCTGTCTTTATCCTTTTTGAAACTCTCTGCCTTGACTCTTTGTTTTTTGGTTCGTGCTGCATGGGGACAGCCTGCTTTCCTCAGCAGCTGTATGAATTTCAGGGGCTGCTTCATGCTTTCTTTAAAGTAGCCCTCAAAGTCATGTTGTCCTTGGTTTGTGATGCTGGCATTGTTCTGTCGGCCCAGGTATCTGGAGGCCACACCAAAGCTGAATAGGGTGAAAAATCTGGATGCAGAAGTGTCCTGGCCTCCCTGTCCGTGCCTCCTCTCCCACTAGGTGGCCCTAACACGAAAGGTTGGTCCGAGCTCAGGTACTGACTGCTAAACAGGACTTGGAAATACGGGTTTTGCCAAGCTTTTCCTCGAGCATCTGTCAAAAAAAGTTTCAAAATCTAATATTGAATTTATGCTTCCATATGGAGAATTCTATACTCAAGCTTCATTAGGGAGCTTTATGAGGAGCTACATTGTGTAGAAGATAATCTAGTGCATGTCTGCATTACTGCAGGGCTGCTAGACTCCCTTGGTAACCAAATCCTTCTCCTGGCCTCTTCTCTGTTCCCCAACACATGGGCATAGCCCAAAGCAGAAAGCAGCACGAATTTGTTTTGGGGTTTTGTATGATGTATGGCAGGGAGAAAAGAAGGGAAAGAAACAAAGCAACAGCTGTTTCTTGTGTGCACTCCCTGTAATCACATATTACAGATGAAATGGCGCTGCCCAGACTACCTTAGAGGTGTCTTGATTTTATCCTTTGTACAAGAAGGGTACAAAGCCATTTTGATAGAATAATTAGCCTGGTCACACCCACACTAACCCAAGCCAGCTGAGCATGAGGGAGAGTTGTAGTGATTGGGGCTGTAGTGTATGGCCATGTTCTAATTGATCTGATGAGTACTGTTTGGATTCTGGATTCACGGTTAAGAAAGACAGCTCTTGATTTAACACAGACTTAGATGCAATGTGAGGAAGTGAAATAAGGAAAAAATAAGTTTAAATGTGCGTGAAGGGTGAAATGCAGACAACAGTAATAGGACCACAAGAAGCAAAGACAATTGAGAGTCACCCCAGCTTCCTCTTCAAGTGAAAAATGAGCAGCCAGGAGGAAAGCAAGGAAGGGAAACTTCCTGCTTCCTCCTGGAAATCAGGGAGCCGCAGCACTTGCTGCATCAGACTTGTTGGGGGATGCAATGTTTATTTGAAGAGAGAAAAGGACTAAGCTGACTGGCTGCTATTGATGACTGCCTTTATTTTGAGTATCAAACAATTGCATGGGGCTAGAGAGGAGTGAGGAGAAGGCACAGAGTTGCTAGACTGCTTTTCTTTTTTCTGTTAGGTGTCACTATTCCAATTAGCTGTTAAAAGGGTAGAGGAAACAAGAGGAAGCCTTTAACTCTTTAGAGTGACAAAAAAAAAAAATCCAGGAACAACTGGAAAAAGAAAGGTAATGTTCCTTTTTCATCAAAGAGATTTAAGGGGGAAAAAGAAAGTTCTAATGTTTAAGAGGATTAAAAACAGAAAAATAAGTATATTCTCTAACTATGTATTTCTAAATGTATGCATTTTAAACAAGTGTTTACAACCATTTTTTTTGTTCCCTGTTACAAACTACTTTTTATGGTAGAGGGCAATGCTCTATAAACTGCATGCCCACCCATGCAGTTACTTTATAAAGTGAAACAGCAATAAATCATGCTATGCTTTGCATTCATAGGCTTTAAGTGACAGGGTTCTGTAGGTGAGATGCAGACCACCTAGCAAAGCAGACTGTCCTTGGAAGGTGAGCACAAGCTCAATCCAAGCAGCATTGCTGTGCTCAGTCTTGAAATCGTTAAAAGTAGGAGCACAGCAAATGCAGTGAAGTGAATGTTTCCTTTCTATGTTTCTGTTATATTTCTATATTTCTAATATACTCTTTGTCTCCCTAGAAAAGGGGCTAGCTACCAATAGGAGGGCATGGCTAGAGAGCTACACAAGTACTCTTCAGACGTAAAGAGGTGCAAATACTTGGTGTAGCAATCTCTCATCAAGGAAGAGGTTAGAAATAAGCTGCCTCTTTTATATTAGGTCTGAAAATTGTACAATTTTTCCAGCTTTCTACAGCTTTATGAGATGATTGTCAGGTTCCAGGTCGCACAAAGTTAAATTTTGTAAAATAATGGAAGTTAACTGGATTGCTTTCTTATTTTCCAAAATATTCAACCTATATAAATATTCCCTTGAATTCCTTCGTTATACTTGAAATGCTTTTTTCACTCTTGGTCTGTTTATAACCTAATCATAGTACTTCAGAGAGTGAAGCACAATGACCAAACTTTAAACTTGATACGTGCATTTCCTTTATTAAAAATTATCAAATAAAGGAATGAAATAAACAGAAATATCACAGAAAAGTACACTCAGTTTTTGCAGAGCTTCTCAGTTCTTGTCAACATATATATATAATATTTTTTTTTGAGAATGTCCAGAGCACTAAAGCTACTTTATGTGGTAAAGAATTTTCTTTTTATTGCCAGAGATTAGATTTTTTTCTCTAGTTAACATGGAAGTTTTGTGAAGAAAAAATAACTACTAACAGGAACGCATATATGTTTTTTTAGCATTTTTAAAACAGATTAAATACAGGGTAAGATACTTCTCACCATCTGTTCAAGTAATAATAATGACTGATGCTTCTCCAAGGACTGATTTCCCACTGTACAAGTCCAGTCTTGCTAATTGTCCTGCACTTGACTTCCAGTAAAGTAGTAAAATGAAGGATCAGAATCTCTGTTTTGCAAAGTACACACTGAGAGTGAAAATTATGCCTAAAATCCCACAGAACTATCATGACCCAGTTAAGGTCTCTATGGCCAAAAGATTCCATGGTATTTGGAAGAGTTTTTCTGGGCAAGGACGAAGTAGTTTTCATGCCTAGTTCTGTATGCTCTCTTACAGGTGCTTCAAGCATATCTACTACTTTGTAAAATGAGTTTGGGATCTTTCAGGATTGGTGTGAAGTTATTGTTCTGCTCTTAAAAACTAGACCCAAATTCAACTGAAGCTTAGCACTGCCTGCAGTGGCCACTGTATCCCACCAGTCCTTAGGCAAAGTGTGTATCACAGGGAGGGCAGAGATATCCTCTGGCTTATGGTACATAACTTCATGCTGAATCTGAGCACCACTGCTCCCACTTTGGAAGTAAATATTTGTGAACATGTTTGTAAGGGAGTAAATTCCAAATAGAGCACTTTTTGGCTGTTGGGGCTTTTTGAGTTTGGTGGCTGGTTTTTTTTTTTTGTGTGATTTTCTGCTGGTTGGTTGGTTTTGGGGGGGATGGATTGTTTTGTTTTGTTGTTGGTTTGGGGGTATTTTTGGTGACACAGAAGAGCTTAAGTAATCCCTGTCATATGCAAAGATTGTTTCGGGAAATTGGCTTTTCACATTTCAATTAGCTTCCTCTAACGCTCCAGCTAAAACCTAAGCCACATTATCATTATGTTCAGAAGGTGAAGGAAACAAAAAAGTGAATCACTTATCATTTGCTATAGCCACCATCTTCTCTGACTTAATTAAAATATGACATTAATTTGGAAACCATTCAGCTACAGATATATATTTAAATGGTTGTAATTATGATAGGTGCCAAAATTTTGTTCATTCACTCCAACAGTTTATTTTAGGAAACTCAGTCCAGCAGGATGAACCTTTAATATACAAATTATTGCAAGGAAGAAAATTTTATGATGTCTGTTAGTTAATACAGAAGCCAATCTTATTAATCATGGATTTACAGAGGGCTGTTTTATTAGTTGTTAACCATAGCTTATGTTGACAATTGATTTTCACTGAGGGACAACTAAATTTATTATTTGTAAAAAGATAAAGATAATTAAATTTACTTTATAAAGGTTACTATAATAAATGTTAGTACCTGACAATAGCAAACATTAAACTGCCTTAGCAGCAAAAATTGAGTTAAGTGATAGGTGGTTTTTTTTTTCCATTACATTTAATAGTCCCTGAACATTTTTAGCCTTCATTTTATTTCCCAGAGTTTACGCCTATTGCTGTGAAAAACTGTTTAGGTTGAAGCTTCATTTTTAGTTTATTTTCTTTCCAATAAAACAGGGTCAAAACATTTTTAAAGTTGTAGAAGTAAAACAAATTAAATCTTTAAGTACAAATGTATTATGTCATCCTGTCATTTCTCATATTTGTCATGAGATTATTCAGACTCTGTTGAAAAATATGTTGGGTCTACAATAAAATTGCACACCTAGGGGGTTTTAAGAATGAGAAAGAGTATTACTAAGGAAGTTAATTTGGACCTTTGCTTCTTGCTCTAAGGGAAAGTACAAATCTTGCACTGTCAGGATCCAAGTATTACAGATCAATTCCTCCTCTGTGGCATTCCTGCTGTGGGAGCAGCCCCTGACAAGTGACTACCCATTCTTGGAGAAATGAGAAAGGTGAGAACACAGGAGTGATGGCAATTCATGCTGCCATGCTTTGAGAGCTGCCTCCCTGGCCTGCCAACAAAAGCTGCTGTCAAAGCACAGCCCATGTTCCTCTTCCCATGCCACCACAGTTTGGTCTTGTATTCAGGGAGCTGCAAGCATTTCCACTTGTGTTTGCTGTGCTGAGGGGCCCAGTCTTAAACCCATATGGAGTTTGGTGTGACAGAGGATCCAATCCTCACCACCATTTTGATGGAGCTCAGCAGTTCAGGTGAAGCCTTACTGCACATTGTCCTCTTGTGGTCACGCCACCTCTTGTTCCCCAGTTCTCCCAAAGCAGGGTATGGCCTGAATTCAGCCTTTCTATGTTCATTTAGGCTCTGGTATGGAGGTACCCAAGTCAGAACCTTTGATACCCTGATCTCTCCAGCCAGGGGAGCCTTATGGGATGATTCATTGCTAGGTGTCCTGTGTGCTTCTCATCGGTATGGGAACCTAAGGAGGCAGTGATTTTAACTTGGATGCTACCAGTGCATTGCTGAATCTGGGATAAGCATCACTCCCCTTAAATTTTCCTATTGTGATTTTTTCAATGGTAAAGGCATTTATTGAAACATGAAATACAGATGCCTTGGCTGAATTTTAATTCTTCACAGCTACCTCACACTGTTAGCCACCTTTAGGTCGTTATAAATAGCACTTTCTGATTCTCTGTGTGCACATTTGTAGTGAAGGTGCTGAAGCCATTGCAAGAAACTGATATTGTCTGGTTTTAATACATTACTTAATCTGCTCAAGACTAAGCCAAGACAGACTTACTCTTCAGGCAGTTTCCATTTTGATGCAGTATTTACTTTAAATGAAAGGCCATGATCCTATTCAAAGACATGATTTCCCTTCTCTCCTCTGCTGTCACTAGAGTCAGATAACAGGAAGAGACAGTAAGATAACTGCCACTTATTTAGATTTCACTGAAGCTTTCAGGCAGAAACAGGGACGCCAGCCAGAGCCAAATCAATTCATTTGAATGATTTCCTGATTATCCATGTTAGTTATTCCCTGATTATCTTGCCTGTTGTCCAGGACTAGCTCTTTGCCTTTGGGCTTGGGTTGGCTGTTTATTTTAACCTATTATTTCTAAGGAATATTCTGCAGCATGAGCAGTGCACCCCAGTCTGCAGATACCAGAATAATTGGCATTGGAAGAACTGAGGATTGGAATTTTAATAATTGATTGAGAGAAATAAAGCTTGATCATAGTTTTTCATGGGGGCATCTGAACTTGTTAGCGAAGCTGGGTTCATAAATACTTTAATAGTTTTTTTCAAGACTTTGGCCCGAACATTTAGATCACTGCTTTTGTGTTTTAATTAATGCTTAAATTATGGGCATCCCAAGAGGTTCCCATCAAAATACACTGAATGGTGATCATATCTGCAGAAGAATTTAGTCTAAAAGTTGGGGAGCAGGTGAACATGCACAAACAGGCATGGATGTGGTGACATGAACACCAACAGCATGATGTGACAAAGGTAGGTGTCCAGGCCTTCAGTTTCCAACCCAGAGTTCTGAACCACAGTTCTCTTCCTCTCACTTGACAGGCACTGCTGCTGGAGTCCTGCTGCATCCCTCCAGGGAGCTCATGCTCGCCACCCCAGTACCACTCAGACAAAAAAAAGAGATTCAGTGCTGCTCCTAAGACTTTGCTTGAATGTAAGCATTCTTTCCACAGAGTCTACACGTTCATACTTCCAGGAGTCATACAAGTTGAACTATAGCAAACTTTAGGAAATTTGAGTCAATAACATTGACATGCTAAAGTACTATGGGATGGAGCTACAGCAGCAGGTGGCTAATTCAGTCAGATTGTGCAGTCTGACCTCCTTCCTGCAACCAAGGGATCTGAAATATTCTTCAAAATCAAAGATAATGTTTTGTACTTTGGGGTTTCTAGTGAAAAAGAGAAAATTAAGCCTCCAATTTTGATTCTCTTGCATTGTTTTTACTTTCCAAGTGAGGCAGGCACTCAGCCAACAGATTCCAGCTTTTAACCATGTGCATTTTGACTACATAATGTAGATAAAGACATACAGTTTTCTCAACAATAGAAATAAATCACTTCAGTCTATTCATTACTATGCCAAAGTGAATTTTTCTGCAGTAACTAAGGCAGTTAAACGTAGTCTGAGCTAATGCAGGAGACATTTGGAAACAAGGCTGTGACCAAAATGAGATATTGTCATTCTAAATGATGAAAGAAAGACACCTCCATGACAAAGCAATACAGATTAAATCAGACAACATGTTTTGCAGCCAAACACAGAAGGAATTAAAGCAACTCACAATGCTATCAAAATTACGGGTCAGCTTTCCCTCCCTCACGGACTGGTGCAGCAGGTGCAGCCTGTGGGGTGAGGCTCTGCCTGGACAAGGGGGGCAGCCAAAGGGCCAGGGCTCGTTCCCTGTCTCACCAGCCTGCCCTGCCCTCCCTCCTCAGCAGCCTGCCTTCCTGTGTGTGCACATACAGCCCTGTTCGTTTTGCTTGTCAGTCAGGACAAACTGAGAAGTCTGAGGAGGGACTGATAAAGCAGCAATTACAGAGCAAAGTCAACAAGAAGAGATGGCACCACAAGGGGCGGTGGGAGGATTTGTTCAGTGAGGAGAGAGAGCTCCAGGAGCAGGTACAACTTTCTCAGCACAGATAACAGGTTGCCTCTTGACATCAGTCCTCAGTGAAGTTGATCCAATCTATAAGATCTGCAAAATCAAACTTTTGGCTGGGCCAATAAATCTATTCATTCTGAAACCTTAAAATTCCCCATTTCAGTCATACACTTTGCTGTAAACACCATGTATTAAAGTTAGCTCGATCATTTCTGATAAAAACATCGAAAGATAAGTCAATTTTTGGCTTAAAGATTGTATTTTTTTAAACATGCAGGTATCTGTGTGTCTCGTTAGGAGAGGAGCTCTAGAGCTGCTTTACTAAGTCCATTAACTCCAATGTCTTCTTCCTGCCAGTGACCAGAAGAGGCTACATGGGGAGCTGTGGGAGAAATAGGCACCAGCAGAAAAATCCTTTCCTGCTTTCATCAAACAGCTCTGAAAGGGCTTCCTGAGCCAAACACAATGAGCAAGCTACTATGTTTAATGCTCATCAATGTACCTATCCTCCATTAATTTCTCTTCTCTTTTTCTGAACCAATTTAGACTTTTGGCATCCAGCACTTCCCATAGCAACAAGTTTCATAATTTAATAATGCATTTTGTGAAAAAGTACTTCCTTTTGTTTGTTTTAAACCTACTAAAAGAGAATTACAGGATGCACAACAGAATTGCATGAGCAGACTTAAATGGGAAGATAATGTGGAACGACAATGGAAAATCAGTCTCAGCGCAGAGAACTGGAAACCAGCTTTGTTTTGCTTTACTCTGACCACCAGTACAGGGTTAGTTAATACTTCCTATTGTTCCTCTCCCTGTCATAAATAAGCCAATTCACGTGATTAGTGTGAAAAGTTAGAAAACAATCCAAGGTTTCTACAGAAATAGAAATGTTTGTTAGAAAGATGGAGTCTTCCTTTTCACTTAAGGAAGGCAAGATATGGTGACTACTGTGCTGAGCAAGGAGGGCCTCTGAATTTGCATTTGAATTTTCTATGTGATGTGACAGTTAGATATGTCGATATGATTTGGGGCTCTCATGGAGACACACCACAGGGAAAAAGCAAGTGAGTCTCCCTTCTTGGAACTGACATGCATCTGGAAAAGGTGAGTGCAGTTCTCTGCACCTCGATACTAGGAAGCCAAGCTGGAGGAAGTTCAGAGAAGAAGAGCCAACTGTAGCTATATGCTTGGAAGAACTGCAAAAGTACAAAGAGCTGACAGCATAGTGCTAACCAACACTTAGGGAGTAAGATGACGTTATAACTGTCAAGTAATGTTTTAATTGTAAACCTGCAGGAATGAGAGGAACTAGGTTAGTGTAGGACAAGAGACTAGCATAAGTAGTGACAAACATAACAGAAAGAAAATGTAATAATAAGGCTTTATCATTCCTGGCCTTGCCCCATGTGTGGGTTTGACCTGGGTGTTCCTGGTCTCAGCATGTAATGTTTGCCAGGAGCACACACATGGTGATGCTCTCACCCAGCAGAGAGAACTGTGGCCACAAACTCAGCAGTGCCATTGCCCACACTGCTAAGAGGGGCTCAACTGTTGCTTGCATGTCCCAAAAGCAACAGAAGCACAGTTCATGTCCCCTTTGCATTCCTGTCTCTGGCAATGCTGGCAGAACTGTGTTTCAGGTATTCTCTGGAGAAAGCAGATCCCTGGATCTAAGTTAGGGTATAGGTAGATATGGAAAGACTGATCCTGCTTGGGCTTTATTGATAGTCCCTAAGAAGCTATTCACATCATGAAACCCCCAATACTTAAGTGAGATTTAAGTATTCAAAGCCCATATGTGAACTAAATATGAAGAAAACTGTAGAAAATGCAACAGGCAAAATTGAAAGTGCATTGTATTGCAACAGTTTCAATTGCAGCAGGGTTTGAGGAGTATGCACTGCGGGTGACATACTTCCTTCTGCTGCTTTCTGTGATTTCATGGTTATCTACAGCATCCTGACTCTTTAGGAATTTACCCTTCAGTGATACAGACAGAGGCTGTGCTGCTCTCTCCCAAACAAACCCATTTATCTGTAGAACACACTTATCCTGCCTAACTGACTTTAACACACATTCTTACAGTTTAATATTTTACAGATGTCAGATGGGAGCTATGAAGGCTACATAAGAGCAATGTCATGTGTACCAATAGATTCAGTCCTGAGGGGAAATGTAACATGATGTGGAGGAGACAAAAACAATAGAATAACAGCTTGGCAAGCCACAGAAATTAAATTATACAGAGGACTTAGTTTAGACACCTTTTAGTATTAAATTGCTTATTTATCTCCAGAAGTAGAGTACTCTGACTTGATTCTGTAATCATAGTCCAATTAAACCTGCCTTTATTTATACATCTTGGACTGAAAATCACTTTTCTTCAAGAACAAATCTCTTAGAAAGTAATGGAGTGGCAAAAGTCAGAAGGAGTTCACACTGTTCCTCCCAGGCTGGCAGATGTTCTTCAAAGGACAGATGTGAGCTACCCTTACCTTCAGTTTTAATTGATTATATCATGTTAATTAATCCTAAAACTTTAATTTTCACTAACTTCTTAAGAAAATCACTGAAAAATGTACAGATTATCCAAAGATTACACAAAATAAAAACACACAACTACACAAAGAGCAGTGTGGAATCTGTTCTTCTAAATGAAGATATTTCTCCAGTTAATTTCTAGTACATGTTGGTAATATTATACAAAGAATAATTTTGGTCGATTATGATAGTGGGCCTCTCCCACTATCTACAGGATCTCTGAAGTCTGTCCTGGTGAGCACTCTGCTTTCTACATCTCCTCTCCAAATGTTCTCTGAGTCTGAACAGATTTCCAAAAGCCAATTTTTGTACAGATAATATCTTTGGCTGTACCTTGACATGTGAAGAACTGTGTGGATTGGCATGTGCCCCATATGCACAACATTTCTCATTGCTCTTTGTGTGAATGACCCCCACAGCCTGCACTGTCTGTGGCTGCCTTGGAGACCTTGGAAGCAGACGTGCTTTGGAATGGTGGGGATTCACTGATAGTGCTGAGGAAGGGGATCCCCAGTGTAGTGCAGGATCCTCCTCCAGGCATTTCCTGCATGTGTCTACTCCAGCAGTTAGGTGCAGAATTGTGGACTGTAGATCTGCCTCTGAATTACTGAATTACAGCTGAGCTTCACAGGTACAAGCTGTCCCTCTGAGGATGTAGCACTAAGCTCTGGGTTGAAGTGCAGCTGCCTCTTCTCAGCAGCTGTGTGTCACCTGTGTGTCTGCTGAGGATACTATTCAGACATCTATTTACATCTTTTCATATTAGTTTTGTTGTAAGGTTTTAAAGTAAGCATTTTTAAAATAAACAGGCTATGGTTAGAGATCAAGATTTCAATCAGCATCTGTATCAGGTTTGACTCTGGTGTCATGGTTTGACTTCAAGAGAACATCTGGGCTATGGTTTGGATTCTAATCAACACTATAAACTTCTATGTCTACACCTACAACTTCCAACCCCAGAAATGAGATGAGGTAAATTTATGAGATGCACACACTAAGGAAGGATAAGAAAGAGCAGCTGTTCCAAAAAGTTAGTCAAGATCAATGCTTAAAGTACTGTAATGTTTTGAATACAGAATAACTTATTTTTTCTTGGCTTTTATGAAAAGTAGTATAATAAGTGGAAGTTGTGTGGTCTAACTCTCTTGACACCTCTGGCATGAACTAACAGTGTAATTCAAATGATGAGGTCTCTGGACTCAGAGACTTCAGGCTGGGTACTGTCTGGGACTGATGCTGCTGTGTTTTGTCAGTTGGGCTAAGCAGTTTCCCTTACAGTTTCCCTCCCTGTAAGCAGTTTCCCTTACAGGGAGACCTCAGCTTAGGGGCAGAAGCAAAAAGAGGAGACATCTGCCTTAGGGAAAAATTTTCCTTTCCCTTTCCCTTTCCCTTTCCCTTTCCCTTTCCTTTCCTTTCCTTTCCTTTCCTTTCCTTTCCTTTCCTTTCCTTTCCTTTCCTTTCCTTTCCTTTCCTTTCCTTTCCTTTCCTTTCCTTTCCTTTCCTTTCCTTTCCTTTCCTCTATTTAATATTGTACTTTATGAGATATTTCCACGTGCAACCATCAAGGCAGATTCTCTCAGTCTGTTATGAAAAATAAATTATTTGCCTAAGAAAATCATCAGCTTCAATGGACTCCAAATCCACTGCACAAGTTCTGTATTTGTCTCTAAGGCAATTCCTTCAGCTTTCTAGAGCAAATTCTACTGAAGTATTTTGGCTTCTACCTGTGAAAATGAAGGCTTTTGAGGAGTTTCTGCCCCTGAGAGCCTACCAATCCATTTTTCAGATGAGGACAGATTTCAGATCCATCCTTCTAACCCCACTGTTAAACAACCATTAATAGCTAGATGGTTACTGTAAGCTTCTGTATTTGACTGTTTACAGCAACTGCATGTGTGTGTCTGCTCCATATAGAACAAACCTATCTAGGGATTGATTTTATGATGCCAAAATGATAAAGTTTGCTAAAAAATGTAGAGTGAATGTGTAAGCTCTGGAAAACATTAACAAAAATAACTAACACTCCCTATTCATACCTAATTCCTACTGACATGAAATTTAGCTGTGTGTACTTTGGACTCATTGGAACTGTTACCGTGAAAAATCTTGCTGCACAAGTCCTCTTTGAAACATATAATATTTGTGTTCTGATTGCTCTGTTAAAAAAAAAAAAAAAGTTTTGTCATCACTGTAGTTTAGGCAGATTCTCCATTGTCTGGTGTCTTGTTATAGTCATTTATATCAACACAGAGTGGGTGTACAGTAGCCAGCAGTCTGTGTTAGCAGCATTTTAGATTCAGTTTGCACTTACGTAAATGATTGTGCAAGATGTGAGAGGCAATCTAGCCCCTGGGAATTATATATGGTTTTGGGCGTAATCTTTATGTATGTAGCCAACACATAAAAATATAGAGAAGTTTTAACATGTTACTGTTGCCATCACCCCAAATAAATATAATTAAACAAGCAGCTTTCAGTCGCACTTATAGGCAGGATCCAGAAAAGCTCATGTTTTTGGTGGCAGATATATAGGAAATATGAGCCTATAAGGAAAAATACATTGCTTTGTTTTTCAGAGCATTGTTCACCACATTCTCACAATGGTCAGATAAGAAAATTTTCAGACCAAGGAAGGGTTAGAAAAGTGCATTTCAAAAAAAACATTACCATTTATGTAGTTTAATAGGATGCCTCTTTGCAATTCAGAAAAAAAACCAAAAAATATGGTGAATTGTGTCACATTTCAGCTGAATTAAACTGGTTTAGAGATACTGTGTCACAAGAATCACTAAGACAGCCCAGTCCAGAAAGAAAGTAATATTAACTATGTTTATAATGTGGGGCCATGTGTTCCTTCCTATTACCACAGAGCTATAAATGTTGCATATTCCACTTTGCAAGTCAAGGTATCCCAGAAGAGATATTAATGATATTGGGGGCTACAGGAAATGGAAGCACCTTAACAATCAGTTCCCCTGAGGGTCTGGCATTTGCTGCCTTGGAAATCCTTGACAAGACTCAAAAGCACCATTAAAGCTTTTCTGTAGCTTGCTTTTCTTTTCTTCTTTTTTTTTCCCCATCAGAACTTGTGACAGCATAGGTGAAAAACGCCCTTGCTCTTGGCAGCACATCTCTAATACTCACAAATATTCACTTAACATGAATGAATTGTTTAAACATTCCTGAGGTCCCTGTTCTCTCTGCAGAGATTTGGGGTCTTTATTTTACCTGACCCTAAACCACAACCCTAAGTAAAGGAGCAAAGGAGGAACTGAAGAGACACCCCCTGGCTGACTTTTTGCCAGTTGCTTTCATCTCTTGAAATTTTCTCTGTGATGGGGCTCTGCAGGTTTTCAGGGCAAGGCAAAGATGTCTAAATGCCAGGGAAAAAATTTGCTTTCCTCTAATCCAATGTTCAGAAACAGCTGAACCCATTTTGCTGAAACCTTAAGTGTACTCAGCATGATGGAGATTCCCTCAGAACAGATTTTTTTTCACTTGGATGATTTAAATTTGGTAAAGTCATAGCGATGTAGAACAAAAACAAATAAGCTCCTGCTAGCTCTGCCTAGAGTAATAGTTTATATGTTGTCTATCCCTTTTTAGACCAAGATTTGTCTTGGTCTGCTATATATAATGAATGCCTTTAAGACTGACTTGTCTTAATGTTTATTACAGTTGTAACTCATTTATTAAATCAAATCATGATGGTGAGGAGGAAGTTGTAAGAAGTGAATATCTAACAGATGAGTTATCTGGAAGAAGGCAGCACCTACTGACATCACCCTGCAACATTCAGTGCCTCTGTCTGGAGCAGTCTGGCTTCCATGGTACTAGAGAAAATCAGAGAGGTGAACTCCCTCCTATTTCCTCCTTGGAAGGTGTTCAAGGCTGTGGCCTCACCTCTCTTGGAAGAGTCTTGAAATATTTTCAATAAGGGGAAGGAGTGAGATGGCTGTGGGCTGGATCCTCTTGGAAGATGCCCTGTAGCGTTAGGGAATGACGCTCCAGCTGTGAAAAAGATGGAGTTTTGCTGATTTGCTTGCTAATTCTGTACAGCCAAATGCAGTTACTGCAGCTAGGAATGATACATCTCTGGCGTTACTCTGCTGAAGCCTGTAGTGTCACAGAGGGTGCGATTGTGGGTGAAAATCCCAGTTTGGAGAGCAGAAACTGGCTAGGTACATGTTAGTGACAACAGTCCGTGAGGCAAAAGAAAGTGTTCTGTGGTTCCAGACACACGCACCTATAAATTGCTGACCGGTTTATGTATTGTCCCATATTAGCACCCCAGAAATCAGGAATATTCTGCATATCGAGGCGTTTATCACAGATAATCATGGGTGCGGTGGAAACACCGCCTGGCGTGTGTCGCTGGTTTTGGAAGCTTTCATTTCCTGATTTTCTCACAGTGGGGGGGGGAATTGAGGTTTTGATTTTTACAAATTATTCTCCTTTTATTTTAATGCACCGGCCTGAGGACAGGCCAGCACAGCTCAGCGCCCTCCGCCGCAGCCGCCCGCGCCCGCCCCCGCCGTGCGCGCCCGCGGTGCCGCTGTCCAGGTGTTTCGCGTTACGGCCGCCCCGTAAAAGCCGCTCACGAACACGGTGACACATAAACGCTAAATTAAAGCGGTGCTGCGCCCCCGCCCCGCGGCTCGGCAGAGGCAGATCCGACCACCCGCAGCCGGGCCGCCGAGCGGGACCGAGCCCCGGCCCCGCCGCCGCGGGGCTGCCGGCTGCCCGCAGCACCGGGACGGAGGCGGCGGCCGGCGGGAGGCTCCAGAGCCCCACCGGAGCCCCAGAGTGCCGCTTCCTCCGGCACAGGCTTCCCTCATCGCCCCTCGAGGCACCTGTGGAGCGCTGGCCTTGGGGAAAGCTGCCCGGAGCTCCACGCAGGGCAAGGGCAGGAAGGGAAGGGAAATAGCGAGGCTCGCAGCGCGGCCCCGGGCGCGCCGTCCTGCGAGGCCAGCGCGGCAGCATCCCTCGTGGAGTGGCGGCCAGCACCCCGCTGCTTCCCCCGGGGAGCCCGTCCTACCCCTCCCCGCCAGCCCCCGAGCTGAGGGGACGCACGAAGCGGCGATTTCTGGGCGGCTTCCCGCGGCCAGAGCCGCTCTTTCTGTCCGCCCCGCGAGCAGCGCGCCCGGGCGGCAGCGGCGGACCCGGGTCCCGGCCGGCTCCGCCGTCGGGGCTCGCAGCGGCGCCGCCTGCAGCAAATGGGGGCCTTGACTTTTATTATTATTTTTTCCTTGAGCTCAGAACTCCTCGAAGGCGGGTGATTTTACGGAAAGTGAAGGGGAAGACAGGGCCCCGAAGTTATTGCACAAAATAATGAGTTCTCCAGCCGATTCCTCCGGGCTGAGAACGTGCCAGTGCGGGGATGCACGCATCTCGCCCCGCCACCCTCCAAAAATCCCCAGATTAGCAGGAAAACTTGGTGGTGTTTCAAGTGAATACCAAGAAAATTAATGTGAAAGCATTCCTCTTTAATCGAGCAAGGCGTATATTTTCTTTCTCTCCCAAGGCTTCTCTCTATATCCCCCCCCCCCTTCCTTCCCCCCAGCCCCCGCCCCCCGCTCAGGGTTTTCCAGATAAATTGGAAAGTTTTCCAGAGGGAATCTGGAGAAGAAATAATAGAAATACTCAAGCACTGTCTTGGTTGCCACGATCTACAGTACCTTTCTTTAAATGCCCGTTACACTGTAAAATCCGGTCAAAACTCTATTCATTTCAACAATATTGGTAACAAAGTATTTTGTCCGATGTTGCATTGTCTCCCTCACGACAGAAACTACAAACAAAATGTATGTTCCTAGCGAAAAGGAAAAGGTTTTATTTAATCCAGAAAATAATTAAAATCTCATGTATTTTTATTGGTTTTAGTATCCAGCAGAGTGAAAATATTGAAACTCCGAGACCCCTTGCATTAAAAAGTCACAACTGTTCTATTTTATTAGTTCAGACTGTGTGAAAAAAATTATAAGGACAACATTGAAAAAATCCGGGTTTTAGAGCCCCGAATGGCCATAAAAACAATAAAATCAACTATAAAACCTGCACTAGTGATATTAAAAAATTATGTAGTTCAATAAATGTGACATTTCATGAATGCGGATTTAATAGTCTCCAACCCATGGAAAGAGGAAGGCTGAGGTCTAACAATTGAATTTGAAAGGGGCGGTTCTGTGTAACTGCAAAATTAAGTGCTTCATTTTTCTTGTTAGGGATTATGCAGTGGTAGTGGAATGTAATAACGGTGTCATTAAAACTTCCTTTTAACAAGGCCTATTGCTTGTATAAAAGTTAGAAAAGAATAATCTCTTCCTCTATTTATTTGTTTTCCAATAATACAGCAAAACATTTTTTTTCTTTTTGCATAAACTTGTTCTCAAGATTTTGAATCAACAGCTTGTAAAATATTGCGGGGGCCCTCCATTCTGCTGCCTCATATCATGCACGTCGTTATTCCAGAGGGCAACGGGTCATCGGTTTACTGTACATTTATTAAGTAAATCAAGCTGCAAATCCAACACTTCCAGATGAAAACATTAACTCAACCCCTTGGAAAGAGCAATGCCTGGGAGACTGAACACAGAGAAAAAATAATCAAAACTGTCAGCTCGCTTTACGTGTACCTGATATTTACAAGACACAAGATCACGCTTTAAAGGAGAGTTTTGGCATTTGTTAACAATGTGAAGAAAAAGAAAACCCAACCTCTCTGTATTATTAAAATAGATATTTTTTTGTTTTTTATTTCACCAACACCCTTTCGTCTTGCTCTGAGCCTCTTAGTTATTAAGATCTTCGTGGATTTGAACTAGAGACCTTTCTCTTTTTTCCTTTTTTTTTTTTTTTTTTTATTATTAAAGAAAAAAAAAAAAAAGAAAAAGAAAAAGGCAGAGTAATACCAGCACCTGCTCTTCCTTAACCTCTTTCCGTGCTCGCTGTCAGCACGGGGGCGTGTGAGGGAGACGGGACACGGCGGGGTCCGCGGACACGCAGGGTGCACCTGTCGCCTCCGCTCGCACGGAGAGGGAGAAGGAGAGGCTGCGCCAGCCGCTGCCGTCGGCCCTGGGTGCTTGGGCAGAGCGGGGCAGAGCGGGGGTCGCTGCCCCCTCCTCACACCTCCCACCACTCCTCGCCCGAGTCTGGCCGCCAGCCGTGCCGGCGAGGGGCGCCCTGCGGAGCGGAGTCGGCGACGCCCGGACAGAGCGCGTGTCCCCCACTGGGGGCTGCGGGGCAGGGGCATCACCCGGAGGGATCTTAAAAATCGAATCGATGGAGCCCAGGTGGCGCTGCTCGGGCCGTCATGCCGCTTTCCCAGCCCGGGCTGTCGGGCACTGGGTCCCCAGTCCCGCGCGGCCCTCGGCCGCCTCATCGCCCCCAGCCCGGCGCTGGCCGTCGGTGCCAGGCGGGCCGCGAGCAGCGCGGCGCCAGTTCCTGCTTCGCCGCGCTCTCGGCCCTGTCCTGGGCACGGGGCAGGAGCCGTGCGGCCCCGCCGCCTACGCACTCCCCCCACTCGTTCCCGGTCCACGCAGTCAGGCGGAGCGCCCCGAGAGAGAGGTCCCCGGAGCGGGTGTGGGGTGGCCGTCCGCTTCTTGCCTCCTCCTCGGTCCGCGCCAGGGCCACGCTGCAGGGGTCAGCGCGCACCCCCACGGGGAAGCCCGAGCACCGGCTGGCGCTGCGCCGTGCGCCAGCGGAGAGCGGGAGCCGCTGCGGGAAGCGCCGAGCCCCCTGTCCCGTCGGGGCCCGGCGGGCGAACGATCGCGCCCCGCTGCGCCGGGCTGCCCGGGCTGCGGCGGTGGTTGATTGGCGCCGCGGGGAGTTCGCTCGAGGAGGCGGGAGAGTGTTTGCCGGCGGGGGGTGGTTTCCCCCTTCCCTGGCCGGGCTCATTGGCCAGACGGCGCCGTGGCAGGAAGGGGACAGAGACCACGCGGGCTCCGCCCCGCGCCAATAGAAACCTATCGAAGGGTAACCCGAGCCCAGAGAAACCCGCGGCGGCGGTGCCAGCACCCAGCCGCCGCGGTCGGGGACGGCTTTCCGCAGGGGCGGCCGGGGGCGCGGGGGTGCGCGGGCGGCGACCGCGCCATGCAGTACCAGCCGCCGGGCGCGGCGCCGGCGGCCCTGGGCGTCGGCGTCCCGCTGTACGCGCCCACGCCGCTGCTCCAGCCCGCGCACCCCACGCCCTTCTACATCGAGGACATCCTGGGCCGCGGCCCCGCCGCCGCCCCGGTCCCCCACTCCCTGCCCGCCCCGCCGCCGCCGACGCTGCCGTCGCCCAACTCCTCCTTCACCAGCCTGGTGTCCCCGTACCGGACCCCCATCTACGAGCCGACCCCCGTCCATCCGGCCTTCTCCCACCACCTCGCCTCCACCTATGGCACCGGCGCCTACGCCGGGCCCCTCTACTCCTTCCCCCGCGCCGTCGGCGACTACGCGCACGCCCTGATCCGGCAGGACCCCCTGGGTAAGCCATGTGCCCCCCTCCGCCCTCCCCGGCTGCGGCGCAGCTCTCGTCCCGTCCCCATCCCGCCGTCGGGGCAGGGATAAATTGGAAGTTCCCGAAAGCGGACCCCTTTCCCTCCCGTCCTGCCGCTTCTCTGCATTCCCCCGGCTCTGTCCGGTTCCCGTCTGATTTACAGTAAATTAGAGACGTGCCATGCTCCGGGTCTGTCAGCGAGACCACAGTGCGCGGCCGCGGTGACTCAGATTTGTTTTCCTTCAAACCAAGTGACTCTGAGAGTGTCCTTAGTAATGTCGCGTGTGGTTTTGGTGGGGAGTTTTAATTGTGCTTGGAGATCGCATGGCAGATCTCAGTCTTTCCTGCGGATGACTTGAAAAACAGTCGGGAGGCCGGCTCCATTCGCTGGGGCCCCGAGGTTCCTCTGAGGGTCGGCTCGGGCCGGGCCGGGCCGGATCGGGGGCTCCGGGGACTACTTCGTGCCTTTGACCAGGGAAGCGACCCCTCTGCGGGGGCTGAGCCCCGTGCCCGGGCTGCAGCACTTGTTCTTAGTGATTGCAAAACTGGACCTGACTCACCACATTTGTGCAGTGAAAGAGGCTGACCCTTTCCGTTCATACAGGAAACCTTGAGCTCTCGATAGGAGTAAATCTGGTTTCAGAAGCTGTTAAGTGTTTTCCTGGCCGCCTGAAGCAGGCTCTTCCCCGGGAGTCGTGCACATTGCTGATTACTTTATCGACATCCTCAATACAGACAAATTCAGGAAACACTCGACTTCTGATAGCCGGGATCCGTTTTTCTGATACTGTTCATTTCCTCTGTGTGGGATGTGACTTTATGACAGCTAAAATAACCAGTTGCTTCCTATTTTTTGAGTCTGTTTTGCACCAGAATTACTAAAGCCTGACGCAAGCAAAATCTCTAAAAACAATGCAGCAAATTGCAAAGGGTGCAGGCAGAAAGACAAACAGCGTGACTCAGTAGCACTGGCCGGAGCCTCCTGCCCCAGGACGCGGCCGCGGCTCCGCAGCGGGGCCGGTTCCCCGGCGTGTCGCTGCCTGCACCGCCTCGCCCCTCATCCGGCCCCGGGTGAGCCTGGCGGGCACCCCGCGGCCTCCGGCGGGCAAACCCAGCCGAGGGTGGCGGACATGCGGGCTCTTCTTCTTAGAAGCCCAGTGCTCTCCTGTTGGCGCATCACCCCTGCCCAGCCCCGCGATGTCCCCGCTGTCCGCAGGGACCCGGGCGCTGGCTCAGAGAAAGGGAGACGGTTTCTTTAGGGCATCGCAGTGAAAGAGCAGAAGGAAGCAAAGGTCTTTTTTTTTTTTTTTTTTTTTTTTTGGTCTCTTTCTTTGCGAGATAGACCAACAGGAAACACATTGACGGAAATGTTGCCAAAGCCCGTAAAGTGACTTTAACTGGTCTCTCCGTTTGGCGGAGGGGAAAAAATCAGAGAGGGGAAAGATCAGAGTAGGAACTGAGAGAAATAAAATCAGGCAAAGGAAATTAGCGAGCCCTGGACCCGGCGCATTACCAGGCCTGGGCCCGGGCGGGGCAGGGGCTCCTCAGTCACGCGTGTCCTCGGCCGGCCAGTGACCCTCGGCACTGTGCCTCTCTTTGTAGGGAAGCCGCTGCTGTGGAGCCCCTTCATCCAGCGGCCGCTGCACAAGAGGAAGGGGGGGCAGGTCCGCTTCTCCAACGACCAGACCATCGAGTTGGAGAAGAAGTTCGAGACGCAGAAATACCTCTCCCCGCCGGAGAGGAAGCGCCTGGCCAAGATGCTGCAGCTCAGCGAGAGGCAGGTGAGGCCATGCCCCCGCCCGGGGGAACCGCACCCCCTTCCCCGTTCGCTCCAGGCCCCGCCGTGCAGCTGCTCTCGGTGCATCGCTCCCGGGCACCTGGCCGGCTGGGGTCGGCGGGGAAAGGGTTTTTGGCAGGTTCTTGCTTTTTGCTTGTGGCTTGGGTAAGGCTCCGGGCACTAACTGGCTCCAAGACTACCCCGCACCTTTTCTCATTGTCGTTGCTCAGGTCAAAACCTGGTTTCAGAATCGCAGAGCCAAATGGAGGCGTCTAAAGCAGGTACGTAGATGTTTCTGTTTCTATAGAAATAAGTATTTTAATTGTCTTATCTTACGCCGTGCTCGCCTATTCCAGGTTGTATGCAGAAGTCATCTGAAAGGCTGTTTAACCTCTTCACCTTGATTAAAAAGACAAATAGTCATGCTGGAATCCATGAGGGCTCGTTCAGGCAGCACTAACGTTAAAAGCTTCTAATGCAGTTCCTATATCAATTATGCCCGAGTTTCACACACCACCTATTAAAACTCCACGGTAATTGTTTTGTAAACCCATATGTTGTTTAGCCAATTAACGTGGAGAAGATAAGTAATTGTCAGTAAATTACTTAGGCAGTTTTTTTGGAGAATATTAACTGGTGTTTTAAAATGCTCTCTCTTAATAAACACAAGTCGATGTATTTTACTAACATTGTGAGAAAGCAGGTACAAATACCTTGTTTGTTTTGAGGAGCCACATGGAAAATTGAGTAGTTTTTAACCTTCCTTTCACAAGCAGTTACAATGTCGGAGTGTAAGAAGTTAAAGCAGTTTCCCTTCCCTTAGAAATCATGCTCAAGCAGATAAATATTTAGGGTTTTTACAGCACACAGGGACTCAGCAAGAGTGAGGCCCCTTGGTTCAAATATTTTTGAAAAATTCCAACATTTTGGCCTGAGTCTGGCTTCAGTAAGTGTGACATGGATGCACATGTTTTACTGGCAAATTCGACTTTAATATAAAAGTAAAAAGAAAAGAAAACTAATGACAGTACCATGCTCTAGATAAATCTCTTCTGTGACCTTTGCCTGCGTTTAACTCAATCTTCAGTTGAGTTTTTAATGAAGTCCTATTATTCTGGCAAGAGGCCGCCTAGAGCCCAGCCCGTGCCACACTGTCCCGAGAGCTCGCTTGGGATCTCGGCCATTTTAAGTCATTTCCTCCTTTTCATTCAGTCACATCCATTTCTCCAAGCCTGCACAGTTATATCATGGGTATGTGTCTCTGCCTGCTTTTTCTTTCACGTAGTGTTTCATGCCCCCTTAGGGGACTGGGCTTTCCAGACAGGTGCCAACACAAGGCTACTCTTGCCTTCACAAACAGGGTTTTGGTTTGGTTTTAGTGGTGAGTGTTTTAAAGTTGAATTTTAGCTTAATTAGTAATTTTTTTCCATTTGCTTTTGGACCACTGATGGATTCAACCTCCCTCCTCTTGCTGTCGGGTGTAATTAAAGAAAGATCAGGGCAGGAGGAAGCTGTGTGTCGGTGTTTGTAGACTCATAATAAACATTTGCTTTGCTAAAGACAAAAGTTCAGAGGTTCCTGGGCTCCAGCAGCTCCTGGCTCTTTTGAAGTGGCTGTGATAACCATCGCCAAGGAGCCTTATTCACGGCAGTAGCCCCTGTGGCTGTGAGGGAGTGGGATCAGAGCCCTTGCCCAGCCCTGTCCCACTCAGGCAGCTTTATAGGCAGGAGGCCCAGGGAGGTAGCAGGACACCTGCCTTTTTCTGCAAGGTGGTTTTCCCACACAGCACAGCTGGAATTCCCGGGCCTCCTGTCTCTGTGGCCTGTAGTTCTGTACCGAGCAGGATTCTTTCATTGCAGGAGAACCCCCAGGCCACCAAAAAAGAAGAAGTAGAAGGTGCTGACAGTCACAGTGACCAAAGGCCGGAGAGCTGCCAGAGCCCCGAGCAGAAGGGTAAGGAGGTCTCTCTGGATGGCTCACAGTACACCCCCTCACCAGCCTCCCAGGAGGACCTGGAGTCAGATGTCTCTGATGACTCTGACCAAGAAGTGGACATTGAAGGCGATAAAGGCTATTACACTGCTGCCCACTAACAGTCCCATGCAGAGAGCGGACCTAACTTGGCTTGCACTTTACCAGGGGCTGGTTTGAAAGAATATTATGCTACAGGAGAAAATTTTCACCGTTGCATTGAAAGAAAAAAGCATCACCAAATAGACTAATTTTATAACAAGCAGAGAAAGATGTATTTTCTGCAAACAGCTCAGTTTTGGCATCTCTTATTTGGTTAAAGGACCATGGTTTGTATTTAATTATTTGTAAGATATGTTTGTACAATAATCACTGTTCTAACTGGAATATAATCCTGCACCCTGTCCTTCCTCATGGTGGTGGAGGGGGTCTGAATTAGCTATTGTCAGTGATCAGGCAAAACTCTAACTAGTGTGGAAGTGAGTATGGATTGCAGGACTAAGCCCTTTATATGTGTAAACAATCGTACTTTAAATAGATTAATTTACACGCCCTTTGTAAGCAGAGAACCATGTTCTGTGAAATAGGGAGGGACTTGGCCATCCCAAGAAGTGCCTTATACTCACACGCTTTTATATGCTCTCTACTGAGACATCCTTCCGTTTGTCAGGTAGAGTTGTCAGACAGATTTCCTTTTTTTGTGTGTGTGAGATGAAATGTGCCTTCTCAGATTTTTGAGGTTTTTGCCTAACAGTTTAGATGGTTCTATTTGCAGAAAAAAAAAATAGTTTTCTCCTTTAAAATCTCTAGCACTGTTTTTTATGGATTTTGTATTTGAGAAGAAAATGCAGGGAGTGATTGGGCCCTGCTGCAGGACAGAAACTGGCATCAGCTGCAGGGCATAAGTGAGGCACACAACTGTGGGAAGATAATGCCTATTGTACGTGTATCTGCTTGTGTACATATTAGTTTTCTTTAAAAGTCTTGTGATTTTATACCTCACATTGTTCATATTTTGTACATATTTGTTTGGTGTTAAAAAAAAAAGGCAAAACTTGGTATTTAATTTTTGATGGACATATCTGTGAAATAAACCTAAACTCTGAACACTCGCCACTCTGGCCGTCCAGTTACTGGCGGGAGAAAACCCAAACCTCTCCTCTGCCAGGTGTGTTGTAAGCGGTTTTTCCCTTAGCACTGTGCCAGCCATCAGTCACCCCGCAGCTTTCTGGGCACCCTCGGCTGCAGGAGTCTCGTGTGGGCTCTGTGCTATATTTTTTTTCTGTGTTTCAGCCTCCCACCCTGCGTTTCGGTTTTGCCCGTGCCTGTGCCCACACGGGAACGGGCTCTGTGGCAGAAGGAGGAAAACCTGGCTGGCAAGCCCAGGCTGGAAGCGTGGGTGTTTGCCCCCGAGTCGCCCTGACCTTGGGGGCTGGAGAGGGGTGCGGGCTGGAGGAGGAGCGGGGCCGGCAGGGTTTGCTCGGGGCCGGGCATCGACCCCAGCCAGGGCAGACGCTGACCCACCTGAGTCAACAGTGGTTATTCATCGGCCTTTCTCTGAAATGACTACATCGGCTCGGGGAAGGAGCACGGAACCGGGGTACGAGAATTGCTCCCAGGAGCGGGCATCCTGAGTGGGCACCCGCGTGGGTATTCAGCCCCTCCAGGTGCCACAGTGAGCGCCCAGGGACAGGGATTTAGACCCAGCCAAGTGTCACAGAGGCTTTTAGTGCCAAGAAATGCTTTTAGATAGCAACAAGTGACTGTTGTGACTGGCAAGGGAAGACGGCCCTTAGAGCAGACAGGCTGTTGCATCTGAGTTAATTATTTCAGAAACATCAGCTGAGTTTTCTGAATACGTGGCTATAACTTTGGTTTACCTGAAAACCGCTGTCGTGAAGGGGGCCCGAAAAGAAGTGATTGGGAGGTTCTGTGCCCCTGCCCGTGCACGCCGAGCACAGGCTCCGGCCGTCCCCGAGCTGCTCCGGTCGAGGCCGCGGCAGGGCGGGCGGCCCCGGGGACGCGGGCACCGGCCCCGGTTTGCCGCGACACCGGGAGCTTCGGGGCGTCCCGGGGCTCCTCTCCGCCTCTGCGCCGGGATCGAGCCCCAGCGGGGTGCGCGCCATGCGAGGAATCGCTGAGGGCGCAGACAGCTCATAGCGGGGCTGCCTGAGGAGGAGGCAGGTTCCTTCTCCATCCTTCGGCTTTCCCTCGTTCGGGGCGCCGTGCCGGGTCCCAGCGCGGGTCCCGCTGGGGACTGGGACAGCCCACCGTGAGTCCCGGGGGCTGCGGGGGGCGGGTGATGAGGTTTGTGAGGGCCGGAGCAGAGCAGGGAGTGCTCGGGAGGACGCCGTCCGCGTTTGCTCTTCTTTATCTGTCCATCTGTCCCGACCGATATCAAGGTGAACGAAACTGGCGTTTATCTCTTCAAGGCGACTTCGTATTATGGCTGTACTTTGGTGTGGCGATGAGAACACGCGTGGAACAGTGGAACAGAGCGGTCGTGGCGGGTGGGCAGCCGCTGGCAGCCCGTGAGAGTGGACGCCGGGCAAGCCCCATTTCCACGAGGGCTGATGCCGGCGTTCCCCGGCCGGGACGAGCCGGGAGCCAGGCGGGCCCGATGCGATGGGCGGGGCGGGAGGTCTGCCCGAGGAACTGCGCGGGGTCGTGTCCCGGGAGATGTAAGGGGGTCCAGGGAAGCCGGGCTCGCCAACCCAGGCGCTTTCCCCGCCGTGGCAGGGATTTGACGGCTCCCTGGCAGGTGAGGAGCGCAGATGCGCCGTCTTCAGCCGCCTGGCTAGGGATGTGGATTTCAAGGGTGTCGCGACAACTGACAAACAGCGCTGTAACCCAGGCTGGGCAGTCGCGATGTCCTTGCTCACCCGCCCACCCGGGAAGAGGGTTTAGAGAGGTAAAACACACCGGCGGGGCCGGCCGAGTTGCCGGTCAGAAGTAATCCCCCAGCAGCTGTCCCTAATTCCCCCAGCTCGTTTCCACGCGGGAAAGACCCACGTGGGGATGACCACGGTAGGGCGGACGAGTGTCCCTCCAAGCGCAGTCTCTTCTCTTTGGCAGGAGAAAAACAGCCAAAGCACTTTACACCGTTCGGGAAAACCTTCGAGGCCCTTCCGTGCCACCCTGCTCTGTCCTGTTTATTTGCCCGTTGGCTATTCCATGCCGAACTGGCACGTATGACCTTTCCAGCACAACTCCCGTCTTGTTTTTGACTTTTTTTATCAGCCGATTCAACTTGAAAATGGTTATCATTTAGCAGAAAAACAAACAGAAAAGCACATTTTTGTAAGCAAAACGTTAATGATTGGAAGAATTGCACCAATTCCAGCTTGACAGTGTGTGATTAATCCTCCGGGTCAGGTACTTATATTTTTAGTCATTAGGTTCGTCGGCCTTTGATATGCAGAACTGTTTCTAGCCTAATAGGCTATCGACCGAGCCGCTGTGTACTTTGACTCCGTGTGCAGCGCGGTCCCCGGGCCCGCGGCGGGCGCAGCGCGGGATGCGCGGGCAGCGCGGGCGGGCGGGGCGCGTCCCGCGGGGCCGGCCGGGGGCTCCGCGGCAGCACCGGAGCCGCCCCGGCCCGCGCAGGTGGCCCACGGGCGGGACAGCCCAGCCCGGCCCACGGGCGGGACAGCCCGGCCCGGCCCGCGGCCGGGACACGCGTGGGGCTGCGCGTTCGCGCCCGCCGCCGGTGCTGCCGCAGGGGCGGGGAGAGGAGGAAGGCGGACACGCGATGTTTGCAAAGCAGGTCACTTTAATCCTTCACACTGAAATGTCCAGAGCCTCTTCTCTTGCACAATAATAGGAAATAATAACTCAGGGCTGCTAATTGTTTGCTTTCGCTGAAAAGGACCTTCCTCTGGTCGTATCGGATAAAAGGAGTTTTATTCATCCACTCACTTTAGTGGATGACAAGAAATGTTATTAGGCCTGGAAGACATCTGCTCTTACGTGTCTCCTCAGAGGACAAAAAAGAAAAAAAAAACCAAAACAACAACAACAACAAAAGCCCCACACACCAAAAAAAGCCCCCCAGTCAAACAATAACATTTGTGCGTGGGTATTATTGTCTTTCAGCTATGTATGCATATGTGTATATATATATATAAGCAAAATGTTAGTTTTTGAAGACATTATTATAGCACATGAAAGTATCAAGACAGAGCTGTAAACCTGAAAGAAGCACGAACAGCAGGTCAGAGCATGCTGATCTGATTCAGATCAACTTCTCATTAACGTGTAGCAGTGGTTTGGGCTTAGTAAGGACTTTGTCCAGGTGACAACAGCTTACCAAAAAGTCTTTGCTGGCAGTTGAGTCTCTGTCTGATTTTGAATCATGGACAGGCTCCAGGCCTCCTGAGCATAGGAGCTTATTTTATAGCTTATTCCTATTTATCCAAAACAGGAAATCAATGTGTATTTCTAAAATATTTCAGATGGTGTATGTCAAGGCCAAAAAAACTTTACACAATCGTGTAAAAGCCTTATCATGTTAACTTAAGTGGCTCCGTTTCACAACTCCATTGTCTGAGCGCTATTGACAAATGACTACTAAACCCCGGGTGTCTCAAGCACATCCAGACTGTGTTACTTTGGTCACTTCCAGTTATACCAGCAAATTACTATTTGGCGGAGTCTTTCAATTGAGTTGACTAGTGAATTTCCCCCTGAATGTTACTCTCCCATGTTATAAAGACATAATCTCTAATGGGACTAATTGAGAGGTAGATCTTTTTTCCTAACAAATTGATACCCACCTATATAATTAAGCCTTAATAATAAATAGAACAAATAGGTTTGTTTGGGTTTGTTGGTTTTTTGCTTTGTTTATTTGGTTTTGTTTCTGTTTGTTTTGATTTGTTGTCATTGTGGAGTTTTGGGCTTTTTTTACATAGCAAAACAGATCCTGATATTAAACAGTCTGAGAGGCTGGGCTTATGCTTGTTTTATACTTGTCATAATGATTTTTTCGTTTTTCATTCTTTTTGTCTTTCCTGAAAGTATTGTTCAAGATGTCAAAGATACTAGCACAATTTTGGGAAAGAGATGTTCTGATTTTTTCACTCTCCAGTAAGCTTGGTAGGAGCAAACCAGTGTAAGGATATGTATTAATGACTAAGAATTTATCTGCTGACTTTTTATGAAACAGTTGTTATAGTAGGTGTGTATGCAAGCATGTGGCCTAGACATTTTCAAGTAGCTGTTCAAAGGAGCAGATTTTTCAAGGGTTTTGTCTTGAGTACATTTCAGTGAAAACAAAGTCAAAGTCAAAATGAATTGCTGAGATGGACTGTAGAAAATGAGTAAGTGCTCACCCAGCTAGAAATACTGATGCTAAAGACAAACTTCACATTTGTTGTACAGTTTAGGCAAATGATTTGGGTTAAAAGATTGAATGGCCATGAAAAATGAGCTGCCATCTCATCAGCCTTAGGGAAGGGGCCATTTCCAGGAGGCCTAATTCAATCAAGCTTATTTAAGACTAAAAATCCCATCTGACAGACACATAGACCTCAAAACTTTTAACATGATTTTAGCAGGCTGAGTTGCAGTCAGCAAGGAGCCCAGAATATGACCTGCTAAAACTTGGCAAATTATATCTGTAGACTCTTAGTAGGTCTTGCTTTTGAAAAAAGAGTTCCTGACTGAACTAAATCTACTTTAAAAAAGGATCCTTTTCCCCTTGTTGTCTAGAGAGACCCTTCGGTTTTCCCTGCACTTCAATCTGTGCCATTGCTTTGAAGACCTATGTGGAGAAAATTCTTGCTGATCCTTTCCTATGCTATTATACTCCTTGTCTGTTGCAGTGGGCATGCCATTGTAAGGAGTATTCTGTCATTGTCTAGACAAGTATAAAAGTTGTATTTTTAGAATGACTTAACAAACACTTTTAAACACTTTTAGCATTTGACTTGTCCTGTTTATGCAAGGTTTCAAATCATGGTAGTCCAACCTTGTTAGCTAGTATCTTTAAAAATACAACTTTTATCCTAGTCTAGACATACTGAGAGTTCTTGTCCTGGAATACACCCACATGAGGGCAGAGCCGTTTTAAAATGAGTCAGGACTGCCCACTACCCTGCCATTGTATCTCAATGGCTTACTGCAGCTATCAGGATAAAAATCACAGGTCAAAAGGGGAAGAAGTTATTTTATACACATCAGTTCTTCCACTTCCGTCTCTGTGTAATAAGGAACCCTCTTACACAGCCAAAACCCCAGTCTAACACACAAAGTCAATCAGAGAGACCTAAGGTATAGAAGGACCCAGTTCTGAAAAAGGATGGACCAGTGGCTGAGGTTACTTTCCAGGGACTTCCCCTGGAAGTTCTTCCCGAAGGTACCTTGGAACTAGCCCAAGTTGCTGTAAGTAGTTTAGAGACAATAACGCTTTAAGGAAAAGCTCTGTACTAATTTGGTTCATTTTGGATGATGGGTGTTGCAGCCCTGCCAGCACTTCAGAGAAAGTTCAGCTCATTGAGAGCATTTTGTTGGTTGATTTTGGACTCCATGGTAGTAAGACACCAGATTAAATTTATCTCTGAGCATGTCAGTGCCAGTTAGATGTGGGCAGGAACTACGAATGAGTTGCTCTGTTGGCTGAAAACAAACACAAGTCAGGAAGAGAAGAGCCAAGGGAGTTGAGCTGTAGTAGTAGAGGCTTCAGGGGCTCAGAGGCAAAAATGATGGCATGGGACAGTAGCTCTGCAGCCCCATGGCATCCTGATGCAGGCAGTGGGGAAAACAAAAGATTTCTTCTAAAGTTTGTCAGGTAATGGAAAATTATTGTTTTGGGTAAAGGGCGGAGGCTGATCTGACAGTCTGTCAGGGACCAGACTGAAGTTTTCCATTCAAGTAAGATTTTGGTCAGTACAATCCCTAGGAGATGGATCGGGTCTGTCCTGCAGGGCTAAACCCTTTCCTGTGGCTTTGGCCCTGGAAGCTCACGCAGACATTGGCTTGGTCACCAGTAATGCACCTGGTATAACATTGTCTCCTTGGTGCAATACCCCCTGCAACTTCATGAGCATTTTACTCCGAGTGAAGCAGCCTAATTTGATTCAGTGGAATAGCAGCAACAGTGGTAGCAGCAAAGATGGCAGCTCTTGGCAATCTCTGCCACCTGAACCCACCTCTGTTAATAGGCAGGAGATGTACAGCACTTCCCCAGAATCATTTCTCTTTATGGTAACTCGGCTTTAGGAAGGACTGAACCCCATCAGATCACTAGATGCTCTTGAAAAGCTCAGTCAGAAATGTAGGCAGATAGTCTTTGTGTTTACCACTTCCCATACTGTGGTACAGGAAAAGAATGCTGACACTGCAATAGCTGAATAAAAGACACCCATTTTCTGCCCATGTTAGTCTCATAATGAATATTGTTCTTGCTTGGTGCTGGTTTGCTCCACCAGCTACCCCTGCCCCACAGCCTTTGGGTGTGTCTGAGCAGTCAGGGTATACTCACAGAAAGTGCAGATGGTGAATATCAGTATGCTTTAAAATGTATTTATGTCTTAATTTAAAAAACTTACATGCAAAAGTACAGCTTTTTCTCCCTTTTAACTTTCTCTTGATATTTTTGCTGTAGCAAAATATATGCTACCTACACATGGAAACAAAATGCTTTTTCTAGGGAAAAGAATTATGCCACAGAGGCCTGTGGATGACTTGACACCAGAACTCCTCTGAAAGTCGTGTGTGGTAGGATGCAACTGGTCAACTTCAGAGTCTTTTGCAAGACAGAATTTCCCTGTGCTTGAAGCAATAAACATCTTACATGCACAGTTGTGGCTGGAGAGGGCGGTTTATATTGATTCATCATCAACCACTCCAAAATGAGATTGCTGTGTTGTTATATAACCCTTGGAAGGGTTTTCCTGACAAAATTATTTTCTGCTATTTTGTGTTTTTTTTTTCCAAGATGATACTTTTGCTTCATGACTGTCTCCTGAGCTATCAGTTGCAGAATTCATTAACACAACCTGTACAATCTTATTTCTACATATATGAGGAATTATCTAGTACTGGCAAATGAGGCACATAGGATGATACTTAAAAGTGTATGTAAAGTATTAAGTTATTTGTTGGTTGCACCAGAACAAATGTAGGATAAATAATGCCATTAAATAACAAATTGATTAAGGCCTTATTTTTTCTTAGTTGATTACGGAATCTGCATTACTACATACTTTCCATTATTTGCAAATTACACCAGACAGATTGAATAAATGCTTTAAAATGGGTCCTGAACACTGGTTTAGAAACACAGAGGAAGTGGTTTCTTAGACAACTGCTACCCACATATTGATTTAACAACAGAGAGGTGGAGGGGCAAAGATGATTATGTTGATGTACTGAACTGTTGATTGTTTAATTGAAGGTAAAATTTTTAGCTTCACTAGTCAATTACCTAATCTCATTAAGTTCTTAAAAATCACTAAAATACCGTTCTGGCTGAAGCAGCTGCACTTTGCTTCTATATTGTCTAAAGCATTAGGAAAATCATTTGCTAATGGTGATTTACAAGTGTAAACATGTGATATTTTTAGCATCTGAATAAGCTTTCTCCATGTGAGAGATTTTGAACTACTACCATGTACCAGGTATGTAGGGGCAAAGAAGGATATGAAATGTGTTTTTATGTTGGATTAAATGAACCTTAAACCTCTAAATATTTTAAGGTTTCTTCTATTCATACCTTATCAACATGGTGGAAAATAGAAGTAGAAAATAACGACTTTTTAAAGCTTAAAAATAAAAATTTAAAGCTGTGTCAAATATAAATGCAAGAAATTTTTCAGTGCCTGTCACATAACAGAGGTTGTTTTAAGAATAAATATAAACTAAGAGAGCATTTGGCATCCCTGTGGAGGAAGAAGCCCCATGCTGTGAAAATGCTGAAGATGCCAGCCTGACAGCACAAGGAGGACTCCAGAGCAGCAAGGACAACTCATCCTGGGCCTCCTCTTGATACTTTGGAAGTTGCTGGTAGAGGACTTTGCATAGGACCTCCTGGATTCTATATGCCAGTGTGCACAGTACTGACGTAAGCACTGCTAGCAATCAGTGGCATGTTTTGTATTTCCAAACATCATAGGAAGACATTCTTTCAGATTAACACATTTTCATTTTGAGGATACCTGTCCCAGAAAAGGTAAGTGATCAGTCAGTAGTCATACAGTTATGTAGGAAGCCTTTTTCAAAACCTGTGTGGTGAGGGTTCTGTCCTCTGGTGTGCTCCGTTTAGTTTTTAAATCAGCTCAGAGAAAGACAGCTGGTTTCCATGCAGAAGGAATCCGGGATGAATTTCTTAATTCCTGCAAGCAATGAGACTTCAGTCACATGAACTCTCAGAAGGGAACTCGACATGTTTTTCTCTCAGTGCAAAGATGTAATGAGTTTATGAACAAGTCCCAAAATGAAAAAGAGGGAAGACCTGGATTGTATTTTCCCCTCTTCACAAAGGGCTAATGAGACATAGTAGTAGAGGAATAATTTAGAAGAAATTCAGTAGTTTTAAGATTTCCCAGTTTTTTGGGATATTCCCACTGATATCTGGTTCTGGTACTGTGCCAGTCCATGTGCCAACTAAAATCTCTTTGGAGTGAAAAATGACTGTCAAAATATAAAAAGGGGACAAAAGCACACAGCACTGACAAGCAAATGTGCCAGTTTCCCAATCTTAGAGCACATGCCTCCAAACTTCTCAGGAAATATAATTATCTTCATACAATTACCTATTATTGCTTGAAGTTCCCATACATCAGTAGCTCCTAAACTACTGGCATGGCTGTTACTTGGGTTTCTAGTTACTTGAATTGAAGTGCAAAGTGCAAGGCAAATAAAACTGCTAGTGTTGCATTTTGATGTCATGTAAATTGGCAATTACATTCTGTGCAAGGCAGTGATATAAATTATGAAATCAACACAAATTTGAGGACATTCATATGGAGTCCTCCTTAATATTAGGTAGGTGCCAGAAAGTATTTTGTGTTGTAACACAAGACAGTGGGCATGAAAAGTACAAAACGAGTTTTAAAGAAAACAATGTCGATTTAAGTCTTTCAGAGGGCAAACCTACTCAGGGTCTGGAGTTTGGGTTTGTTTTTAATTTTTTTGGGTATTGCCTTTTTAGGGTATGGGGAGGGGGATGTTTTGGCCCTGCACTGTTGTTTATTGACTGTGGAATTGTGCAGAAAGAGTAGAAGCTGTGTAGAGCTGTTCCAAAACGCACTCATATTGTCAAGCCAGGGAAGTTCGTTGTGCCAGTGTTATTGTCCAAAAATGGTGCTGCAACCTTTCTCAGGTTAAAGTGGCACAAACTCATTTTTGGAGGGGGTAGAGCCTGTGTAATTTGGTTTACTGCTGCAGTTTTTGGAATGATAGCAAATTTGACTGTGACTTTTTTACATGAACAATTAAAACATTTTAAGCACAGATTCACAGGTAATTCTTGGTGACAGCTGATATCAACAGTAGGTTGACTTCCCACTTGGTAAGTAGGCCAGAAAAGCCATCCTGGTGGAAAGGAGAGCCTGGAAGGTTTCCTGTGAGCAGAGCCCTGTGCACCAGGAGATCCTGCAGGTAGAAACCACGGGAGTAGCCAGCTCAGGAAAGTGCCTGGGGCCAAATATTTGCAGAACTGTTCTGAACTATCGTTCTGCATAGGGTCTTTGTGGTTTTGAGATAAGAAAATGAGGAAATTGAATAAAAACATCTCCCCACCAAAAGGGTGACTCGTATGAGGGTATCACTTCTGTATGCCATCTCCTCCCCCTTGCAGACCTGTGCACTGGCAGAGGCTGCCTTGCTACTCTTGGCAAACAACTTTTGAGGTGTTTGACTGGCATTAAAGTTCATGCAGCTTTTTAGATGCCAAGTATCTTGTAACCTGCACCCTGAAGATTACATGTTGGTTCACAGCCATCCATTTAATAATCCATTTAGTTTCTATTTTTGAAGTAAAACAGAAGAATCAAGGTGTAATTTTCCTTTATATAATGAGTACTTAATTCTGAAGTCCTTTTAAGTCTCCTTAGTTTCTATTTTTCTTTATTTGTTGTTGTTGTGTTTGTGTGTTTATTTATTTTTATTCTGTTCTTATTTTCAGTGATTTTTCATGTTCTTCAGAGTAGGGAGAACTATTTTTCTGGTAGCATGATTTATACCAAATCCTGCAGGTTGCACTTAATGCTGATTTATGTGTGAAACTTTGCAAGGAGTGTCAGCCTAGAGAGACCTTTTCCTTAACAAATAAATCAGCATATTTCCTAAAATGAAGCCGGCAGGTGTTTACTTATTTTGTGGTTTTCATTCATTTTTCAGTTAATTTGAGATCATGCCAGCTTATACAGCACTAGATCGCATTTAAGTTTTCTAAAACATATTCTCTAGAAAAGGAGCAATTACAATGCAATGTCTTCTGAAACTACAAGAGTCTGAGGTCATAATACTTGTTTATAAAACACATTTCTCAAACTTCTGTCTTCCGAGAATCAGCTAAAGCATAATGCTGGGAATAGAATGTATAATGAATAAAGATATTTCAGTGATTCATGAGGATTTGTCTCATTCTATTTCTAGATATGAGTAGGTCATTAACAAGCCTATACATATGTATACATTTAAAAGCAGAATTTTCCCTTACCCACTACGATAGTAGTATATGATACAAAAACACTGAAAGGTTTCATCATATCTCAGCAGTAATCTTTTCTCTAACTTGGTACATCTTATTCTCAAGATGATAAACTTTCTGAAAGACCTTTCCATGTGATCACTCACAAATACTAAGGCTTTTAATAATCACATCATGCAATGCTTATGTTGCCTAGCCAACATTTATTGTGAATATATTGATGCTCTGCTTTTAATTCCTAATGATACTAAAATTAAATTATCTATGAACTCCCTTACAACGTCTGTCTCCTGATCTGGAAGACTGTTTATACAAGCAATCAGGGAAGTTAGCTGCTCACTGGCAGAGCAAGTGTCTGCAAATAGTCTCTGCAATAACATATTAGCTACTGCAAATGGAGGAATATTAATTAAGCATATAGATTTTGCACTTGTTTCCTTTGTGCCTCCCCTCTTTCCTTGACATATTTACTAACACATTTATAATGTAAGAAAGAGCTCTGAATGTTGAGCATTAATTACATGTGGGAACTGAAGCATAAAATAACAACTACATTTTATCCTTTTTAATCAAGAGGAAATGCTCTAATGTTGGATTTAGATTTAATGCAAAACTAAATATTTGACTCACTATATATTATGTCAGTAGATTGGCTGGTATTTATCACACTTTTCAAAACTAGAGTTTAATGCCTCATTTGACATGATTTTGTCAGTCCCTGACAGAAAGCTGATAAAATGTCCATTTATGCCATTACAGCTGCCTCTTGTTGCACTTGTGCTGCTATGGAGAGGGATCAGTTGTCTTTTGTCTAAAACCTTTGGTTTTGATAATTCTGTAACAGGTTGATCTCTAAAGTTCATTTAGCCCTATTACAGTCGATAAGTTTTAGACTATAAATAAGGTTTTAATGGTATAAAAATAGCTTAAATTGACTAGATAGCCAAAAGTTATCTAAATACTGCATTCTTTCTGTCAAGGTAGCTGAAACTGGAGTTAAAACTACCACTTTTTGTCCATTTCTTCCCTTATTTTTAGTTTCTTCTTCATAGGACCTTTTTTTCCCCTTGCTTGGGCATTTTTCAAAATTTCCTTTATGCAATGGCAGTAAGAAAAAAAGGTTTTCCACAAAAAATATCAAAACTGAAATGGCCCAAATTCTATGGTCCCTGCTGATCAGACAAGATGATTCCAGAGAATTCTGTAGTTCTACACACTCCTCCAGGTGTGTGCTTTTACACAGGCAGGACTGTCAGAATAGACAACACAATCTCTGCATCCCAGCCCTTATACATAATGTGGATATGCCACTGCCAGGTACCTTGTGCTCAAAAGACCTGCATTGGGAATATCTTGTTATAAATGCAGCAGAACCATTTAACATTTATTTATAACCCATCTCCATCTTTCATGGGTTCAGAAGTGGATGCTGTGTCACCCATCTGCTGACTGGGCTGCAGCACTGCTGGGACAGCCTGAGGAGCTGAAAACAAGACAGGGAGTTCTGCTCTTCCCCTGCTGCCTTCCATTTCATCAGGCTCTGCTCACAGAATTAGAGCTTTACTAGTCCTTTCAAAATCAGTAAAATAATAATAAAAAACCAAGTGTGACACCAGCAAGAAAGGCTACTCAAACAAGCAGTGCTTGCTCCCTCACCTGCACTGGCAGGGAATGGCTTCCTGCAGGACTGGCTGAAGCCCTCTTGGATAATTAGTGAGTGACTTGCACAACAGCCTCTGTGTCCAGTGTAGTAATACCATTAGAAATATGATACGTGTGTCTGTTTAGGAAGACTGGCATATTTTTACAATTATCTAAACAAAATGAATTGCAGAATTTCAGGTCAAGCCTGAACTTTGAAACCCTGTCTCCTGAAGTGCAAGGACAGTCAAGTCGCTGACTTGTAAAGAGTACAATTCATCCTGCACATTTTCTTTCCTTTTTTTTCCTGATTGATCCTATTGAAGCCAATGCCAGCATCTGCATGAGCAAAACGAGCATTTACCTTTGTTGGCTGGATTTTGGTAAGGAAAGTATGTGCAGGCAGCTACTCAGGGTGTTGAAAACAATGCTTTTCAATGTACGGGCATAAATTAATCTTTCCCCCACCAAAACAGAAGGGAAAATTGTTCCAGCACTGACAGCTTATACTCTGTGGAGATGCCAGAAATCTGAGGACACAACCTGTTTCAAGAAATTCAGGTTCCACTTATCCCTGTTCCTGGCCTGTCCTTGCTGATAGTGTTCAGCTATGACCAGCCCAAGCGTACAACAATCCTCCCCTGCCACCAGTGGTGATTTAGACTACATGGCTTCAGTTTCTCCCTCTGCTTTGGGAAGGGCAGAAGATGGGGAATTAAAACAATTTCTCCAGTAAGACCCACTAGAAGGTGGGAGGAAAGTCATGCATATTTGTGCATACTTGCAGTCCACCCACTCCTTCCTTCCCTGGGCTCACCCTTCCGCCCTCTGCGCTGTCCCCAGGGGCGCAGTGGCTCTGCCTTTGCTGGATGCTGTGGCAGCATCGGAGGCTGTGAGAGAGTCTGTCCTCCCTGCAGGGCCTAAGGGGAGGGGCAGAGATGCTCTGGGGGCCAGGAGTCCTCCTCTAGCTAGGAAATGGAGTCATCTGTGTAGCTAAAAGTGATATGAAGAGCTTCTCTTCTACCATGTGTTTGGCAAGCCCAGGTAGCTGCTTTCCTCCTGTGTTCCAGGCCCAACTGGAGATAAAAATTCTCTAATATAACACGTTTCTGGGTCATCAAGACAGAATTATCTGTGTTGTAGGTTGAGGTCAGCACTTGTGCTAACGTGGAGGTTGACATTCTCATTGGGAACCTGCAGAGGTGTCACCAGCCTGTGGGACCACTGGAACAGCACCTTTTGTTTGCTGACCTGGTGGAAAGGCAGCTCTTCTGTGCTCAGCAGTGCCAGTCAGCAGAGGCCTCAGAGCTTGTGGGATCAGCACTTTATTCACATGAAAGACCTGATGCCTTTGATTCAGTACTTCTGTCTTTCCAGGATGATGACACCAAAGCAAAGGTCTCTGTGATCTCACTGTCTCAGCAGCTTTCACATGTGAGCTTGGTACACAGATAGCTGCCCCTCTGGCATCTATTTACTCAGTGGAAAGGGAGCAAAAAGGCACAGGCTCGCCCAGGGTCACACAACAGAGGTGTCGCCAGCTCTTTGCAGTGCACTCTTTATTGCACCAGGCTTTAGAGATCATTTTTGGTCTCGTGTCTTGCTGTTGTGTGATAATCTGGTCTTTCATTATAAAGCAAAACAAAACAAAACAACTGAAGTGCAAAGACCCTGTACACTGTCAAAGAGAAATTAGAAAATGTACAGCCAGGGACTAAAAGTATCATAATGAAAATAAGAACCTATGTGATGTGTAAAACAAATACGCTTTTCTCAATTTTCTGACTTCTCTGGAACAGGGCAACTCACCGTTTTAACATTGTTACTGGAAATGGTGAATGTTATGCTTTGAAGTCCTCTAATGTGCTGAAGATGCTCCTGTTCACATGCACAGTTCTCAGGGTTGCCCTGGCCACAGCTTCAGTGGGGCAATGATGTGGGTGGAGTCACCAAAAAAAAAAAAAAAAAAAGACACAAACCAAGGGCAGGAAGAACTCACACAACTTCTTTTTTCACTTCTTGTCTCATTTGATTTCCCACACGACCCCTGCTGCTGGTGCCATACTCGTTGGCTGATGGGCCAGATGGTGGCTGGCCTGTGTTATTTACGTACCCACCATTTAGATGGGGCAGGTGTAGTACCAAACAACAAAACTCTGTGCACTCACCTAATAGAGCAAAACAGAGGATGAAACAGTCTAACTAAGATGAGATTTTCAAAAGCATTTGTTTTTAGCCTAACTACCTCCACTGAATTTCTGAATAAAAATACAGCTGAATACAGCTCAAACTTCCAGTCAGGAAACCAAAGGAAGAGACATTCTTACATTAAGATTTAAAATAAAATTATAAATACAGATAAACGGTATAATCTCAAGTATTCTCAGAAAGAATAAAGGAGCAGTCATCAGGATGTTTTACAGACCTCAATTTAAAAAACACTTAGATTTGTTCATTTAATGCATAAGGGTTATTTTTACTTTGGTTCTCTAATTAAGCCCTGAGAGACACTGTTCCTCACATGCCTCAATCTTTTAAATGCTTACTGTTTACCCAGGCAACTGGCAGGATGGAGAAACAGATATGATTATGTCCTTGCCATCATAGGCCAAAATAAATGAAATAAAACATCGGTTTTGTTACATGGTGAAGTCTATTATGATTTGGCATAAAGTACCTTAAAACAGTGTAGATATAAACCTGCAGGTCTAATTTATGATGAATTTAATTTTATAAATATCAGCTGCAATTAATTTAGACATAGGATTAGGCTGAATAACTATGCAAGATATGCAGAGTGAGGGAAATTAGAATCTTTGTACTTGAAATTTGCCATGTCTGATATAAGAAACTGAAGACTTCTCTTAACTTTGGCAGCCAGATCAGAAATAAAGTGAATAAAATCCCTCTTTAAAACAAAGAATGTTCTACTAAAGTAATTAAAAAAAAAAGAAAATAAAAAAGGGAAAAAAAAGGGAAAAATGGGAAAAATTAATCTTAAATACCATATATATTATATATATATATATATACACACACTAAAATTTGGAAAAGTGTGCTTTGTCTCCATTCAATGTCAGATTCAAGACATCCAGTTGAGATGTGTTGGATAACTGTTATATAGTGGCTTGGAAGGGGAAAATTATGTGGGTTTTAGCACATTAAGTAACATCAGAATTTTGTATTAATTTGAAATTAAAGAAGCATTAACCATAGCACTTTGCATTAACAAGTGTGAGGTAAAAATCATGTAGCCTGGAAAATAAAATTTCTGAATATACAGTACAGGTGAAACATGAGCAAATAATAATCTCTTCATATTCCAGTGTAGGGGAGGGAAAAGCTAAGCTTAATAAAGTTACAGCCCCAGGATTTCTTATGGGATCTGAGTTTTACTTCAGGAAATTACAATCCTACTAATCAACTGCCACAAACAAAAATAAGGAACGCCTCTTGTCTCTTTTGTCTTAATTTACTTCTTCTCATTCCTTGCTCCCTTGCTCTCCTTCTGGAGAACTTCTAAGAGGACTCACGCTTGTGTCCTTCTTGCCCTTCAGCTTTTCTGATTAAATAAGTAGGTAAGTGTATACAGTTGTAAGAATTTATTTCACCTTGCTCTGTTTTGTTTAGTTTTATTGTTTTCCTATTGTTTTGTTCTTGCCCTCTTAATTATCCAGCACAGTTGTAACTGCTGGAGGATACTTGCTTCTGTGGAGTTTAGGTCTCACACAATATGGCCATTTTTATATTCCCCAGTTATTACTGTCTTACAAAATTAGAAAGTCTAAACACAGGGGAAAACGTAACTGCTTGGTACTTTTTATCATCTTGCTGTGACAGGTATATTTGTCATAAATTTATCTTCATTTTATGCCCAAGTAAAAGAAAATGCAGATTCTCTATAATTGTGAGGGCAGGATTATCAAACTCCGATGTCTTCAGTCCTGTGACTGAATGTGTTTCAGGTAGTGACACATTAGCTGCTTCCTTTGAATTATCTGTTCAAGGTATTAAAATAAAAGGGGAAAGCTCTGTCCACTGTTCATCATAGTTTTTTTGTAAGATAATTCACCATCAAATTTAAAATGAGCAATACTTCCTGTTATGATAAAACTGGCTCAAGAAAAATGGAGCTAGCATGTATCTATTTGTCCCCTCAGTGTAAAAAAACCACTTGATTTGACTGCTTTGCTTTTTTCAGAGAGAGCATTCACACATCCTAGTGGTCATGTAAAAATCACTATAATTGTGTATAACTATATATTCTCTAGGCAGCAAGAATAAAGACTTCTATATGTGCTAAATATTGTTGCATTCAGGAAGTTATTCTTATGTGTATGTTTCCACAACTATTATCAGTAGAATTGAAGGGTAGCAGCGATATTCACAATCTGTCTGATTTCCTTCCCACACTATCAAAGATTGAAAGAACAAAGATGAAAATGTTTGGGAAATGCCTTTAACTATGACATAAATTTCTTTCCAGGAAAGGTTTAGGAAGTTGCCTTTAATATATTGTTTATAGTATAGCACTCCTGCCTGACAGGGTTTGGTTGTGTTGGGTCTTCTAAGCATTTCCCAAGTCTGGCCTCAGGATGTCCTTCACTGGGTTATGTTCTGCTCTTGGTCATGGTGGTGGAAGCTCAAAGTTCCTGTGCTGTTTCTATGTTGTTTATTCTGAATCCGTGCGGATGCATCAGAAATCAATCTGGAGTAAATATCTGTTAAACGCCAGTTCAACCAACTCCAGCAAGTTCAGAGGATAAAATGACATAGGAAATTATTACTTTTACAGTGTTTATTTTATTTTACACAGTTCCTTGATTAATACAGATTATTTATTATTGTCGCTCCTCTCACGTTTGCTAGTGTCTGTGCCTGTGGTATTATGCAGCAGGAAACTTAAAGAAAGAGGAGCTGCTAAACCCTGTGAGATGTTGGAGCCTACTTTTTCAGGCCCTCTTCCTGTCTGGAAAAGCTCTCATAATGTATATCACATTCAATGGCAATCCATGCCCACTGAATGATTTCTGACATTGCTCCACTCCCTTTTATGACTTTATTTTGTCTAAATGTCATGGGTCAGTTTCATGCACATCCTGGTGTAGGAACTGAAAGGAAGCCCTTGGCATGCTAGCTAGTTGGGAAAGGCAGTAAAACTGGACATCCAGATGCTTCCTTGATTAAGATCTCCAGACTGGTGTTCCCCTGGAGTCTGGGAAGTGATGAAGAACTGAACTATTGTCTGCCAGGACACAGGTTACCTTTCTCCTCCAAAGAACTGTCCCATTCTTGTCACTGCTCTCACTCCTGTGTTTCTGCCAAAGCAGAACAAGAACTGCAGAAACCTGTGAGCCCCTGTGAACGAGCTGGACACAAAGAGATTGTCCTGAAGAAATGTGTCACTGGAGCCCTCATGTTTGTTGTGTGGTAGTGTCCTCATCCCCCGTGGCTCCCATCACTGTTGTCCTGCTGCAAGGTCCTCACAGAAATACCTGATTCTGATGAGTCAATTTTCTGGGTCAGTAAACCAGCATTTCTATTAGTGGTTAGAAATGCTTTTGAGGAGTCAAAAAAGCCCTCCTGTAGCATCAGATAGAAAACTTGTGAGACAAGATATCTAAGATGTGTTGAGGCAGGCAACAGTGGTCAGATTGGGAAAGGCCTGCCTGCTCATACACACAGCAAAGAGTCAATGCCAGGGAAATTAAATCTGCCCCAACTGTTAGGGGAAGGAGCTGCATTACACACTTTTAAGTTTCAATGCCCCCTTTCTGCCCAAGTCTTTCTTGCATGTGATGTTTTTATCAAAAATGAATAGTAGACATTGCCCAAAGTCTGGATGAATGGAATATAGCCTATTTGGAACTAGCTGAAAGAAGAGTTAGGATTTTCTTTTAAATTAAGAATATGTTATAAATGGGTCCTCAGCTGGAAATTTTTGAGAGATGAAAACAGAATTTCGCACATTAGGATGTTAATATGACTCCTGCAGAAAAAAGAAAATACGTACAAACACCACTATTAATACTTAAAACAGGTGAAAAGAGTCACTACACACCAAATCTTACTTGGTGGACACGTGCTTTGTGTACATCAGCTCTTGTTGCCTCTCTGGTGCCACCTCAAAGGACCAGGTTAACTCTGCAACCTTTATGGTTTCAAGGGCAGAAGCATCTTGTTTGCTTGTTGTAGGGGAGGCTATAAAACCAGAAGATAAAAATACTTAACAGCCAACTAGCAACTCCCTTTTGAACAGGTGAGATCTGAATATCCATTACCCCACAGTGTGTGCCATCCTTCACCTCAATACAAAGTGGTGTGAAGGAAAGGCAGAAGTGCAGTGTCAGAAACTATGATAAAGTGGGTGTTAATCTGATTTTTACCACTCTATAAAAGCAGTGAAGTATTGCTTTCTCCATTGCAACATAAATTTTTCCAAGGATTCATACAGGCTTTAAAGCAAAGATTCTCGTACCCTTTTGTAATGTATGTTTGTAAAAAGGAATAAAATAAAATACTTCCTCCTCCTTCAATAGCATTATACTTGTAGTTGTTTTCCCAGCTGGGAGTGGTATAACTTAACAACAGACACACAGGGTTATGCACACTCCTCTTGACTTGTCAGGGATGACAAAACAGTGGCTCCTCTCTGTATCTCTGTGCAGGGTGCAGAGCCCCACCATGGGCAGGACAAAGTTGAGACCTGCCAACACCCTGCACCCTCAAGATGTGAACCTGATGTTGGGATCTGCTGGGGTTGTATCCATGTCTAAATCATACCTTGTGCCTTTCCTGGCTTGCCCACCCTTGTTTGTTCTTGCCAGACTTACAGGGAAGGTGCAGAGCCCCACGGCTGCTGGTCCTGCACGCTCTGCTCTCTCTGCCTGTGCAGCAGAGCAAGCACTGGTGTGGCTACACAGCTGCTCATTTGCCTAACCTGCTAGTAAATGCTCAGGGGGCATTTCTTAATGTTCTGCATGTTGGTCACAATCGATTTATTAATTAACATAGTGGTGGGAATCAAGGATCAGTGGCTTTGTTTTTCTGTCTCCCTTCCACTAACTTGCTTTTTGCTTCAGGCAAAAGATCCAAATTCGGTCCACATCCTCAATCCTGTAAAACAGGAGTGATAATACCTACCAAGGAGCTGTTTGTGAGCTTTGCTGAGCTCTTTAGCATCCTCAGCAGGAGGCAGTGTAGAAACATACGGCAAACATACAAAACAACCCAGTTTTAAGTCATGGCAAAGAGCTCCCACTAAGCCCGGGCATAGCTCTCAGTCCCTTCCTGATGGTGCCACGATTCCTTTAAGAATTTACAGCCAAAGTAGTTTTTCTGGCCCTTTTCTCCCCAGCCATTGTTCCCACACATCTTGAGAAGACTCACACTAGTGAAAACGAACCACTTTATTTGTATTTTTTCAGGTTAATTTTCAGCAGAAGTTCCCTGAGCTAACTGGCTGCATAGTTTCCTGACTGCTCATACTCAGAAGAGACACACTAAGAACTCTCATCTGAGCAGGTACAGGGTTGCATCTTTCAGTCACCGCACGCATTCAGGTTAGCTTAAATTTGCTGGGAAATCTAATTCTCAGCAAAGCTTCTCCAGATAATGATAGGTAACCTGAGCAAGCCCTTTGAGGCACGTAATCTCACAATGTTTGTTAATCATGCAGTTTAACGTTCAGCACAGGTGAAAATTTGATGTGGATTAGCTGAAATTCAGTGACCCACCATGTTTAGGAAACAATGATACACAGAAATCGTATAGTGAGCCTTTTCCTGGCTGTCTGGCTAGAGGTAGAAGGGAAGCAGATCTGGCTTGTGCTCTGACACTGCTGTCTTTGTACCCCTGTCTGAGCTATGGCCTTGCAGAGGAGGAGCAATCTCAGTATCTCAGCCCTGTGCTCCGGGTAAGCTCATTAAAAGCTGCGACTCAGCTGAGGTTTTCTGTAATCCCCAGGTGAATTGGAAGATAAATGGGTTATATAAGTTTGTCAAAGCCACAGAGTTAAGGAACTTTTCTGGGACAGTGACAGACTTCACTTAACACCTTGGAGACATAGTAAAGTAAGTTAAATAGAGTATCAAGAATGTCTCACATAGTTTTCTGTACTGCTGAAGACTCCACTCCCAGATAACAGGATAATATAAGCAAAGTGTTTGAATCAGCATTCCTGGCTGCTAAGGTAAAGATCTAGCAATAGTGCCCATTATCCAAAATGGTATTTCTATCATAAAGGATGGGAAAAGTGTTGGTTTTTTTTTTATTATGGAAGTATTTTTCAGAATTACGTTTTTGTTTGTTTGTTTGTTTTTGTTTTGTTTTGTTTAGAAGTGTATATACCGTAACAGCAATGAATGACTTGCATCATAAAGTAGTGCACAATTAAACAAATGTAAATGTGAAGAAAAAGTTTAAAAAATGCTGGGAGGTTTCTGAAAATTAAGTTTATAAAATAGGTTTAATAACTAAGTGTCCTAATCCTGACAAGAAGTTAATAAATGCTCCCTTGTAAAGTAAGAGAGAGAAGTAAGGGGTTTTGGTGCCTTTGTGTGAAGCTTGCTAGTTTTTGTTCAGCTTTGAACACAACTGCCTACAATAATGTTAGCTAGAAAGAAATAGTCCACATGTGATTAAAAAGAAAGCATTGCAAATACTATTTCTGCTAAAACAGGTCCTGGGTAGTGATGGCTGTTTTCTCATAGCTGTGTGTCCATTACTGTGCACAATGAGCAGCTAAAGGTATTAAATTACACAGTTGAGGGACTAACCTTCTGTGACGGACTAATGTGGTGCTTGAACAAGAATTGATTCACTTCAGGTTCTCTTCAGGTTTCAAAAAAAGTACTACAAGATGACAGTTGGTAGCTTTTTGCTGAAGTTTAAAGAAATTACACTCGACTGATCAATGTCCAGAGAATTCCAGGACTTTTCAAGTAGGCACTGAAAACAAACTCTGCCACTACTCTTGGCTTTACCAGAGTAAGTCTATGATAACATTATAAAGGTCACTGTGTAGGAAGCATAGACAAATACACCAGTTTTGGAGTATGCTTTTTCACTGTGCTGAATAGTTCTTTAAACCCAGTGGAATTACATGGTCCTAGAAGTCTAGTCTACTTCAAGGAAAATATTCAAAATTGTCTTTTACTATGCAATTATTAGGAGATCTGCCAAATGTCTCCCAATTTATGCAAATATTATTTGAACTTATTTCTATATTTTGTTCCTTTTTCTGTATGTATATGATGGAAAGAAAGTACACACAAATCATAGGTCATGTTAAAATGACCTTTGGAAAATTTGAGATGCTCTCGTTTGTTTGCTGTGATGTAATTAGGTTTTAGTACTGAGCAAAGATGCTGGAAAGCTGAGTTGTGTCACAGTACTTTGCATTATTCTTATTGAATACCTTCTTGATGGTTTACTTTCTTGATTAGGAAACAGTGTCTGCCCTGAGCTTTAGACAGAGTGCTCTGACAGAAAAATATACTGAATCCTGTAGATCATTGGGTTTTGTACAGATAAAACTGTGTGGAGAGATGAATTGCTAGAGAAGCTGATGATTTTTTTTAAAAAACTTGTACACAAGACACAGGTTTTCTGGGGTTTTTTTTTTCTTTTTTTTTCCCCTCTTTTTTAAGCAGCTTATTCAGCTGTAAAGATTTGGGTTTGCTGCTTAATTAGCTGTTTAGAATTGTACACTTTGCATAATCACTATTTGACTACACTTTGGAAAAAAAGGAAGTTCAGTCTATTCGTTACTCATCTAAAACAACCTAAAAGGCCAATTATACTTTCTGATTTTTCTTCATTGCAATGGAATTTTGAGGTAACTAATTTTTCTAGTCAAACACACTGTGACTTCTGCCTGATCAGTATTATTTCAGTCTTGTGCATGATCTTATCTTTCAAGTAGAATTTTCCATAAGGGAAAGTCAATATATTTCAAGATACTGGGACATGAATAATTTACTAGACTTGGGGTGTATGTGTGGAAACAGCAAACTGCTCTGCAGTATACAATGTAAAAAATCAAAATACAAACTGATATGCAGGTTTGTGTGAGTTCTTAATTTCCAAGATTTTTCCATCAATGCATAAAAATGTATGTGTATTGAGGTACATAAAAACCTCTCTAAAATATTTTGTACTGCTTGCTCTTCACAGTGCAGAAGGATCTAAACATGCCTGCCAAAGTTCTTATTCTATCATACTAGAACAGAAAACGAACAATATTTTTCCTCTAATTTTTAAACACGTACATATCTTTAGTAACTGTTAGCATAGCTAGCTTAATGTTATCAGCATTTCTGTGGCCTTCTCAGTGGCTCTGAAATGTGCAGTTAAGATTAGCAGGACACAGTCCATTCTGAAATCCTTTATCAGACTGTATTTAAAAGAACCACCTTCATAACTATAAATGCTGACCAGAAGGGGCTGGGGTGTGGGACAGACATCTCCAAGAGCATTTTACAGAGCCCTTTCTCTGCCATCCCTGCTCTCAGATTCCTGCTCCAAGCTCTGCGCCCGGGGGCAGCAGCAGCAGCTTTTGGGCCTGGCTGCCCTCTGCTTTGCCCCAGGGGCATTTGGGGTCCTGCTGCTGCCTGAGGACGTGGCCCGAGGGGGAATGTAGGGCTGGTCCTGGGGCTCGAGCTCCTCCAGGCAGGTGCTCATGAAGTTTGCAGCGGTACCCCGAGTTCCTGTTATGACTCTTGTCTATATTGATGAAAAGCGCCTTTCATGACAAAGGCAGGAAACTTTTAACATGAAAACGGTCAAACTGTTGTCACAATTCAAAGCAAATATGAAGTCTGGATAGAAACACAATATAAACATTCCCAGGAGAGCTTTTTGAGACTTGTTATGCAGAGCAAAGTTGGCACAGTGTTCCATTTGCAACACTAAAAATCAAATGGGTTTTTGTTTGTTGTTTTTACAATATTTAAGTGACATTTTATTTATTTTAAGGATCGGTTGCTGACGCACAATATTCCTCTGTCCACTGATTCACATCAGATGAGCACTCTTTCTGTAGCCACAAGTGTCTGCACGGCAGGCTTATATTTGCAGTTGAAAAATCAATAATTAATTCATAGCCAAGATAAAGAGCTCAAGCCCATTAAGAGATTACCACCAATGTGAAGATTTTCAGTTGTATTCGTAGTAAAGGAGGAGGAGACTGAGAATGTTTGCCACTTATAGTTTAGTCTACTACCTATTTTTGCTTGTTCTGAGTGCCTATCACTGGGCTATCTAAGTAACAATAAGCTAGTCACTCAAGTGTTATACTAAATATTGGTTTCAAGATAACTTAGTATAATGAAAATGAAACTTGTTTTGACAACGATAAAAATGTTTGTTCAAAAATTTTAACCATAATTCCCAAGTGAATAAGCAGCCCTTGACTTCCCCCAAAAAAGTAATTCAATTATTTTTTTATTCACAAACAACTTGCACCTGAAACATATAAATTGTTATCTAACTGATTACATTAATTTAGCTGCAAGATAAATCTTTCCAGGGAAGGTAATGTACAAGAGCTCAGAATAAAATTAGTAAGTGTGCAAGGTTAAAGGGAAAGCAATCAATTTTGAATTTGATTAAAAATGAGTGAGTTTCCATATTTCTAATAGGATGTAGAGACAATGGAAAAATGCTTAAATTGACAAGCACTTGTGTATTTTATTATTTATTTTTAAAAATTTTACTTATTGCTGCCACTATGATAGTTTCTGTTTCATAAATCCCAAGAAGCCTGCAGTCATCTGTAGCTTTTGGTTCTTTGCTCAAATGTGTGGCTAAGAGGCTATCAGAAAAAAAATCATGAGGCCTGCTATTTTCTGCAGCCACACACCCTGAGATCATAGTTATCAGCAGCCACTGGACTGTGCTTTCATTTACCATTTCTCCAGAGTAACTCTGATTCTCCTCCTCCCTGCCTGCTGCACAGATTCCTGCCAGGGCTGTGCCCCATCGCTGCGGCTCTGCTCTGATCCAGCCTTCTGAAATGGGACAAATGAAAGGGCTGCTGAAGAGGTGGTTTGTTTTTAATAACTTGGTGTTTCCCAGAGTGCAAGCCCTGCACAGCTCTGCCCCGCTTTGCCTGGCCCAGCACGGCTGTGCTGTGGCATCTTCAGCGCCGCTCTGCGTCTTCACAGCTGCCTGCATGGACACAGGCCCGGCCAGCAGCGTGTGGGGTACAAAGGGGACCAGAAGAAATGAGGATATTATGGCTCTTTATGTGTCAAGAAACACTGCACAGGACAAGTCCTTGAGAATACTCCCAGTAGACTGTCACATAAATTTAATTGATGATTGTGCTTCCCTTATTTCTTCTCAAACTTGCAGTAGCGGCAGAAGTTTTTTAAGTATTTCAAAAATAGGTAGGATTTGATTGGTTTTTAATATACTGCAGTTGCTTCTCCCACTTGTAACACAATCTGAGCTCCTAAAAAAAATAGTGTAAACATTAGGTTAAAAAGAAATGCACAGAACTGATGAATCTTAGGAAAAATACTTTATATAGAACAGGTTGTAAAGGAGTCTAGAGCCTTCTGGTGTCTCACAAGGAGGACTCGATGTCAAGGCTGGTTCTAGGACATCCCCATGTGAGGTGAGAGTAGAGTCTGCATAGCAGGTGAGCTGTTGTAGAAGCACCTGTGGAATACCTTCTAGGATTCAGTGATTTCTCTGTGCTTTTGATAATGTGTAAGTATTTTTCAAGTGTTGGTTCACTGTTGAACAGTTTATTATGAATTCTTGATACTTTGTATTAGAAATTGCATGTGCTTTAGACCTTTAACTTCCATGGGTTTTTATTTTGTGCTCTAGTTCGTTTGTACATGAAGAAATACCTACATATTTTAAACATTTTCTAAATTCTAATAAAAACCCCGACTTCTGGTGTATGTTAAATACTATTATTTGAAGCTCATTTCCCTCACGACTTTCAGTGTGAGGAAAACTTGGCTGCTCAAAGAGTCACAAAATGAATTCAAAGTGATTATAAATATAATAAATTTCTTGGAGTTTGAGGTGACATTGATGCAAAATTGGGAGGAAATTTCATGAGAAGGAATTAATCCGATTTCCTAAAGGATTTTTCCCTCATAGAAGACAAATCTAGCCTTATTCTTTAAACAATCCCTCCTTATTCCTCCATTTGACTAAAATTTTTAGTTTAGTTTTCTTTAAAACTTTCTTTAAAATGTAAGTAAAAATATTAGCTAGGAGTTTTCTGAATTGCAGGGCAGCAGCTGCAGCACAAAAGCCTTTGGGAGAACATGGATGTGGAGCTCAGAATTAAGTGTAGTTCCTCAAAGAATCATTTCAGCAATGTGTGAGTAGAACTGCTTCGCAGCCTACTGAATCTTACTCATTTGTGCTTTGGCTTTTGCAACAGCCACGTGAAAAAGAAAGGGTTATTTATTAAGAGCAGAACAGTTCCCTTTTAGTTCTGTAGCAATCATGTCTCTCTTTTTCCAGTCCATGGAAAGTGTTATCTCAGGCAGCTTTGTGCAGGAAGTTCTGTTTATCACTTCCTCACAGTTGCAGTTTGTCTAGGACTTAAATATATGATATCAGATTGCATCAAAATGTGGGCCTTTGTGTGCTTAACTCATCAAAGGAGTGGACCCTCAGGACTTGATATCACTTCACTGCATATGCAGTCATGTAGCAAAACAAAGTCTATCTAAACAGGACAGGACTATTTCTGTTGGTAGTGTAGCAAAGCTAGCAGAATTGGTGTAGTTTCAGGTATCTGCACTGTTTCACTTCTTGTTTTTAAATTTATCACTTTTTAAACAGTGACATGGTTTGCCTGTTTTTACTATGTAAACTACAACGAAAACAAAAATATTGCTTCTACAATCAAAAAAACCTCAAAAAACCCAGACTCAGATGGGGTTTACTTGGTGTACACTATTGGATTGTCTGCTAATGTTACAAAATAAAGAATTCTAAAGTTTTGAATCGTCTTATTTTCAGCTGGCTATTGTTCCCACAAATCTGAAATGGTGGATGGTTATCTAGACAACTGTGTCAAGTAAGCTTAATGAGGCTATAACAAATACCAAGAGTTACTGTAGGAGCTTGGGTACAGGTTACCAACCTGCTCTCCCACCTTCGTGGCTCTGTTTCTATTTTCTCCAGGCTTGCCAGAGGAGTTCCCTTTCCAGCAGAGCAGGCTGCACTGCCAGATGTTGTCTCAGGGCAGCCACAGGAAGTCTATTCAAACTGTGGAGCAATACTTCTGCTCCCAGCAGCAGCTCCTCTGCGCTGACTCTGGCTTTTAACACCACCCTGTCCCACGCCCCTTGCAGTATCTCACTCAGCTGTATTGGCCCTCCTGCTCCACACAAGTTGGCTTCATGTTGGCTGATAAGTGGCATTGCACAGCCCAGCCTGGGAAGCTGCAGCTTCAGATCCACTTCTGCTCCTTCCCATACACACTTCTGGTGTGTGTTTTAACCATGTGATAGATGCAAACCTGAGACTATGAAATTAAGATAGTACCCACTCTCAGGTCCATGATGTTACATGCCCTCTGATTAGTAAAATCTTCTACTACTATACAAGGGAGGAAAAGTTTAAATTACTCTGAAGTAAAAGACAAAAATCTCTCTTCATGTCTCTTTTTTTACCTGTGAAAGAAAAAAAGTTGTTATTAGAAGGTGCACACAGAAACTGAGGGCTTTTTCCTTCTCCTTTTCCCAATTATTTTAACTGCATATTAGTTGATGAACATGATCAGGAGATTGCTCCAAATCCCATCAGGCAACTGCTGGGGGAGCCAGTCAGCAATGTGACCCAAGCTGAGCTGTCCCATCTGAACAAAGGGGCCCCAAAGCCCAAACCTGCAGGGATGCTGGTAGAATCCTGTCAATCCTTAAACGCAATCTAGGAAATAATCGAGTTTTCTAATTCCACTGGTTTCCACTCTGCCTCACTATGCCAAGGAAACCCTCAGAGGCACTTCATTTTGTCTTCCTGCCTTTGGTTGCTGCCTCCTACCACTTTTTCCACAGAAGAAGGGGTGGTGTGGGCCTTAGCACTCAGTAGAGCTAAGGAAATTTTTGAAAAATGCAGGACAAGTTGCTGTGTGCTGTAATTTTGAGCTGTGTCTGTCCTTTGTAAGGAATGAACTCTCACTGCTCGCCAGAAAACAGGAAAGTGCATAAAACCAAAGACTTCTTCTTAGAAGATTAACTTTTCTCCCTTTTTCTTTCAGTTGGATTATATAGCAAAAGTGAAAGTCAGGAACCTACCTCAAAAAAAAAAAAACCACCCAAAAACTCGTCCTGTTCTTCAAAATAGTTTTATTTCGAAAATAACAGTACTTTGCAGGAAGTAAATATGCACTGTTGCCTCATGAAGAATATGTCCGTTTTCACTGGGGGTGAGGGAAACCCTGCTTTTGTTAGTCAGTATGGATAATCAGTGCTGTGAAAAAGACTTTACAGCTACTAATCAACCATATAGTTTTTCACATACACATATTTTGCACAGTGAAAACTGGAAGTTTTGTGTAGTTCTGCTTTGTGGAATTTCACACTACCCTACAACTACACTCTACAACTCAACTGCCCTTTTGATTTTTTTTTTTTTTTTTTGGTATTCATAAAGTCTTAGGTGTATAAATAGGTGATGGTACCCTATGTCACTAAGGATGTGCAGCAGGTCCACGTCTCTGGAGAGTCTATGGCTTGTGGACTCGAGTGGGCATGAAAGGTCTGAACAACTGAATTATTAATTAATTGTTCTAATTAAGCCAATGCCTTTAAATAGAAAGTTTATTTTAATTTTATTTTTAGAGGGGTTGAATTTTTTTTCGGGGGGAGGGGAGGGGCGTGGCGTTAGTGTCATCCAATTTGGGGTTTTTCAGTCTCTATTCAGAGCCCCACATCTCCGCTTGGAGAAACACATAAGGTGATGTCAGCTCTGCTTAAATCTAACCAAGGTTAGCCAGGAGGAAGAAGAACCAGCTTAATGATTTCTTGGCTTGGGGCTGCTGTAGGACTCCCAGAGATGCTAATGAATGTTAATTTAAACTTCTTATCACTACACTAGCAAGACCGTTCACACATTTTCCAGAGCCACCACAGGATTTAGGCTGTTGTCCTAATTGCCATTGTTCTGGCTGCTAGCTATTATATTTACCACAAGCTGTTTTCATCTTGTTGGGAGCATGGTGCTAAACTGAAAAACACCTACCTTAGCAATTTGCTGCCTTCTGGAAGCTGAAGCAATTATAGTGGAGTATGCAGACAAGCTTCTATACAATGTGTGTAAATTTCTGTCTGTGGTTCCAACAGATAAATTTGAGTTCCTGGAACCTTGTACCTGATTGCAAATGTAGGATCCATAACAAAGCACAGCATGCAGTGTTTCTGTAAATGTTAAAGTTCTTTTTATTTCATTATTTTTAAAAGATTAAACATAACAGATTTACCAAGATGTATGTGATCATGGTAAACATCATGCCTGATCAGGTCTGAATTTATCCTACAACACAGCCTAATGGTGGACCCATGACCTCGGTTTGTATCTGTTTTTACTCAATGACTCTGTCAGAGATTGATTTCCCTGTCCTACAGAAGTTGTAGCTGCTCAGAAGACTACAACATTTGCACAGTCATGGTGGTACCAGTCTGGAAAAATACTTCAGGTAAATAAGAGCAAAGGATAGAAGCCCTTCTTCATCTCAGTCCAAAAGAAATGGCTACCTTAACCTGGGACCACATTTTTCTCACTCAATGGCATTTGGTGTTAGATTAGCTACTTGTGGCAGCTACACGATATGACACAGCACAGTCCCCTTTCAGTCTGTGCCACAACTTTCTGCTGCTTTTTGTGCACCAGGAGCAATGGCTGTCTGACCCAGCAGCCAGCCAGCTAAGAGAGGGACAAACAAAAGAAAAGCAGTTGTATCCAATATATTTTCTGCTGTTCTCATTCCTTGATCCAATTTATGGAGAGGTCAGGAAATTTTTGTCCTAGGCAACAGATCCAGCATTTTGGGCAACAATGCTCTATGAGATTATGCTCGGCAGTAAGTTGGGATTGAACCTTGAATGTCTGACTTCCTAAATTGCTTTCTTCTCTTTCATATTTTTAGGTACAGTTATTAACCTGCTTTAAAAAGAAATTCATATCACAAGTAATAGACTCGTATTTAAAGATTAATTTGTCCTGGAAAAAAATTTTCTAAGTTTAAACCAAGCTAAAGGTTGCCAAAGAAGTTTGGTTACATGTGTATTTGTTAAATTTTTCATAGTCATCTCCACTTTCTTCTTTTGCTGTAATGTTTCCAGCCTCATCAGAACCCGAAAGTACCAGAAATAAATCGGAGACACCCACTTTTGCAAAGCATAGATCTACTTGTGCTGAGAATCCTGGGCTAGGACTTCGGAAGTCTGGGTTCAATTTTCTGCTTTGCCACTCCTTTGCAGTTTGATATTGGATAAGGTATTTGATACAATCAGTCTATGCTTCAGGCACCCATGTGTGAAACAGCTGATATCTCCTTTCCTTGAAGGACCAATAAGTTGTTTGGAGCAGGAAGATCACAGGTTCAATCTATGTACAGGCCATTCACTAAAGAGTTGGACTCAGTGATCCTTGTGGGCCCCTTCCAACTCAGAATATTCTGTGATTCCCAATAGTTAATGTGGTTCCACACTGCTGTGGTGATTGGAGCTGTTTGTGAACACAGAGAGGCTCTTTGAGAACAACAGCAAAATGCTGTCACATTTAAAGATAGGATTAGTTTTTGTTTCCCAAATCATTAGTTTTATCTTGTTTCAACCTGCTGGAGAACAAGCTGTGGTGTTTGTTTCTGGAGACATATTATCCCAGTCCTAAGCAGCTCTGTGTGTGTGTTGTGACAGTGTCACTCCTGGCCAGGTGACCTCGAGTGGGATGTGCTACACAGCCCATCTTCAGTGGGTCTTTTAAAGGGACTCATTGAAGATGTACTGTCTTCAGTAAGACATTTATAATTTTTTTTAAAGTCTAAAAGTTAGCAAATCTTGAGCAAAGAGTATACTCATTTTTGTATTCAGCAGTGTGACTTGCTGGGCTGTGCATCTATAAGCTACATGTCAGGCTCTGAATTCAGGCAGGGAAGGGATGATCTGACCCTTAGATCAGAGATCCTGGCTCTGTAGATCAACTTGTCATCTCACATACTCAGTTTCTGGTGATGCAGTCTGAGTGCTCTGCTCATGGAGAGTTGTATTCCCAGATGCACAGGAGAATGGTACATTTGAAAGGTGGGACATAAATGAATGTCTGAAGGGTAGCCACAATTCTCATCAACCTTGGCTCCAGTTAATGATCTGAAGGATGTGCTTGTTATCTTGGGGAATTATGAATCAATTCACCTGCCAGTTTTAATGAAAGTTTTCCTCTTTAGAACTTGTATTTACAAAAATTAATAGAAATGTAGCACAGAGCCAGGTGTTGACAAGGATTTTTTTAGCACTACAAGAATCCTCAGCTATTACATTGAGACCACATCAAAGTCCATGGTCTTTCATCAGTCAAAAGATACTAGGAGGCAAGGGTGTAACTTATTACAGGTATGAATAACAAATTATTAACACATTACCTCTTTTCATGAGTTAGCACTTCGAATATATCCTGCTAGATTTCATGAGTTAAATTTTTGAAAGACTAAATAAATAAAAAATTAAAAACATTTAATCCTGGATATGCCATTAGTTAGAAATTCCAACAATACAAACAAAACTAATTACAGCAAACTACTCAGCAAAGCACAGAAGAAAGCCTCACAAGTAAGTAGATTCCCAGAAAAAATTTAATCACAGCTGCCTCAGCAGTTAAATAAGACAAGTATCAAAGTTTATTATAGCATTGCTGTGTAATGGTTTACATATTTCTCCATTGTGCTTAAGAAGAATAATTTTTAAATTATTCTCAAATGACTGAACTCTTTAAGTGCTACTGTACTCACTGATGCATTTGCCTTCATCATTAGACAATGACTAAGATATCTTTTGAATCTTAGTTATATACTTGTATAAATATATTACTATCAAACAATTACTGTATTATTTTGTTTTAAAATTTTCATAGTATTGTCCACTTTTATATTATGCAGTATTTGAAGAACTATCTACAAGAAAGAACATCTGTATGCACATTGAGTTTAAAAAGATTGAGGCTGAGGTCAAAGGCATTTTCATTGCAGCATTTCTAATGACAAATGAGAGATTACTTTGAATTTGAACCCAACTGGACATCCAACCTAAGTATTTTTGTCATAGATGCAAAGCCTGTAACATGGAATTGTAGCTAGCTGCTTCAGAAGCACTAGGAAAACCAGAAGCTGAGTAAACTAGAGTAAGATGATGTAACTCTCAGTACTTGGCACACTTACCATTCTTAGATGAATGTTTGCCAAAAAAAAAAGATTATTGGTTACCGAGGTGTTGTGATGTATAATTGGCACAAGCCCTTTGAAAACCTAAGCAAACGTGTTTGGGCTATGACTGGATATGATGCACAGGCTGCCTATGTTTCTGAAGAGTTGCATTGCATTACAGAAGTAGTGGGTGAGGTCCTAAGATTGGATTTGATATTGAGTATAAAATAATATTAAGAAGTTCAAAGTTAGTTTCACAATTTTAAGAGTTTGACAGTAGTCCTTGGTGCAGTAAGTTCACATCTGGCCACCCATGTATAGAAGACCTATGCCTGTATGGCTATGAACAGTATGGTTATGAAAATGTGGGGGTTTACGCTAGACATATATGCTAGACATTTATGCTAGTTTTTGTGGGTGACAAACGTTCTTCACACCATAGTTTCAAAATCTTCTTGTAAAGCTGTTTTGAGGAATTGAGTTTGGAGGTTGGTTTGGTTTTGAGGGTTCTCCTGTTTGTGTAAATCTTTCTTCTTCCAGTTTGTGTGTATGGTGCTTCTAATCCTATAAAAAACAGGATTCTGCTAAACACTCCCTTTTTTACAGCCTGTCTAGACCTCTAGAAATTGGGAGTGTCCAGCACTTAAACAACTGATGGCTGAGTGTGTGAATAGACTTGGTTAACTGTATAAATGCCATCTCAATCCTTAACTCTGAATTTTTGGCACTAGTCAATGAGTGATTTACTCTTAAATTAACAAGGAAGTGCAATAAGGAATATCTTACCAAGTCTGCTGCACTATGCCATTATAAAAAAGTAAATACAAGTAGACCAGCCAGAATAATTTTTGATTCATAAAATATCCTGATTTGGAAGAGACCTACAAAGATCACCAAGTCCAACTCCTGGCCCTGCACAGGACCATCCCCGAGTCACGCCATGTGCCTGAGAGCATTGTCCAGATGCTTCTTGAGCTCTGGCAGGCTTGGTGCTGTGACCACTTCCCTGGGGAGTTCAATCCCAAACACCCTTTAGGTGAAGAACATTTTCCTAATATCTGACCTAAACCTTCCCTGACACAGCTTCAGGCTGTTCCCTTGGGTCCTGTCACTGGTCACCAGAGAGAAAAGATCAGTGTCTGTCCCTCCTGAGGACTGAGGCTCCTCCTCAGTTTCTTCCAGGCTGAACAAGTGACTCAAGTCACTCTTCCTACAGCTTTCCCTCAAGGCCCTTCACCATCTTTGTTGCTCTCCTTTGGGTGCTCTCTAATATCTTTATAACTTTCTTATATTGTGGCACCCAAAACTGCCCCCAGCAAGTGAGGTGAGGCTGCCCCAGCCCAGAGCAGAGCAATCCCCTCCCTTGTCCAGCTGCCCATGCTGTGCCTGATGCCCCCCAGGACATGCTTGGCCCTCCTGGCTGCCAGGGCCCTGCTGACTCTTACCCAATTTGCCATCAACCAGGAGCCCCAGATTTTTTTAGCTATGCTTTATTATATTTAGTGCAGGGCTTTCTTTTCTCCCTCCAGCTATGAGATACCAGCAGTGTCCCCTTGCATCACTGTGTATAACCATGACATCAAAACAATCTAATTAAAATATGCTCATGCACAACCTGGCAGAGCAGAACAGTTCTGATCTTGTTTAAAAGATGTCAGCTCTATGTACATAGCCAACCTGTTTGTTAAATGCCATTAACCTGAAGAGAGTTGTGCATCTTCATTTTACTGACAGATGCTTCAATACATTTTATTTTTTGATGTCAGTTATATTTCTAATGCAATCTGAATGTTTTACCTGGAAAGTATTTCTATATTTTCAAAGTTCCCTGTATGGATTTGAACAATCATTCACCAGTTTACAGAAATGCCATTACTCTGTTTTGGTAGAGAAGATCACAGCTACAGTTAATATAGTTGGGGTTCTCACAAGGGATCATACAGGGAGTGGAGAGGAGAAAGGCAAAGTTTCTGCCTTCTTAACCAAACATTTCTGAATTTAACAAAGTGTTTCCATGTTGCTTTCCTAAGAAATTTAAGAATTAACATTAAAAAGAATTAACCAGAACAAGCCAGTGGCCTATAAATGTGAACTCCACTGTCTCAAAATCTATAAGGTAAAATAAGAGAAAAGTAGATGGGATAACTTTCTGAAAGAAGGGACAAAAGATGAATATGATTCTTTGCAGTCAGTGTCCTAATAACATCAACAAATTTGCATGTTAACTTTTGGGAACATCAGATGTGTGAAGTAGTTTAGCAGCTTCCTGGTAATCACACAAAATCAGAAGGCATTATGTCCTTGTCCTCACGATAGAAAACAGAAATGACAAAAAATTAATTTTTTTCTGTCAGATAAGAGCTTGTCCTAATGTACAAAATGAGAAGTTCTGGGAAGAGACACAGCAGGGAGAGCCTTTCCTATATCACTGAGTTCTTCAGCCTGGGAAACCCACACATTTCCCAAATCCAGCTTCAAGACACTTGTACCCCAGGCTGCAGCAGGATGTGGTGGCCACTGTGGAGGTTTGGCTTCCCTACGAAGCAAAGGGAGGCCTGTGCTTCTCCTGATTCTTTCCTTACCTTCCTTATAGGCATCTCCCACAGCTGGATGTGGGGATTTTAAATATTGAGAAAATATTTTCTTTTTTTCCCCCATGACTCGATTCAGCAAAGTTTTTGAGGGAGGAGAGCCTGGTTAATTTGTTCCAAGACCCTGGGAAGGTTTTTGACCTGGTGGGATATTTAGGGACAGGGATTACAAGGGTGAATCTTCAGCATATCCTTCCTAGTACACTCTTGGGGAAATGGTGCCTCTTGGTGGATTTCTGACTTTGTGATCCCTAGAAAATTTGTACTTGTGGATGACAGCGGTCACACCGGTATCCTGAGAGCAGCTGGGTCTGAGCTCATGAGCATCAGTCTGGATGCATCCATGTGGGGTGAGCACCAGGACGGGGCAGAGACTTGCAATGTCTGCTTTGTTGTATTGGCAGTTGTCACCTGTAACAACCAGTTTTCCTCACTGCAACACCTGGGCGTGCCTCAGGCCATGGCAGAGCCGTGCTCGGTCCCAGCGCTCAGGAGGAAGGAGGACCTGGACAGCAGGACTCCGGATGTGTGGATTGAGCTGTGTTGTGCCCACGGAGCCTCCCTCACCTCCTTCTCTAGGTGAGAAGGTTGTACTGCGGATGCCCAGGTGAGGGATGTTGGTCCTGGAATGGTGCTGCAATGACCCCTGTAGCTAAGGAAGAATTGAGGGGCTCAGGAAAAAGTGTTCTGAGACTCTTGAATATGTTGCATGGGACTTTAAGATGCCCCAACAAAAAGCATCTCAGTGAAGCACTCGACTATTTAAAGTGATCTTAAAATGCTTGCTGTCTTGCAACCAGTAGAAATGTTGCAGTAGCAGGCAGGGAGATGGGGGTCTCTTATTTTTCTGGATGTTTTTGAACTGTTTCAGCTCTGACAAAGCAAATCCTATCTTGAATGATGAGTTTTCTTTAACTCTGCTTGCAAGGGGTCATCCTAAAACTGAGAGGTAATCCTGTCTCTGGCTCTCTGCTAAACGCAGCTGGGCTTCAGTCCAGCTGCCAAAAAGGAAAAAGGGGAAAAAAAAAAGAGAGGGGGGGTCTATTCAACTTGTTAAAACAAAACAAAATGTTCAAATTACTTTTTGTTTTAAACATGTAACTCTCTGGATCTGAACTATTTATTGGCCAAAGTTTATTATTTCTCTCTCATTTTTAATCCTGTTGATGATGAAGTATTTTAAGTAGTATTGGTTAATTCTTCTTTCTTATTAGAACATTTCTCTTCCTCTTCCCCCTCTTCACCTCATGCTTTATATTTACAGAGAACATCAGGTAACAAGGCAAGCCTGGCTTCTGACCAAAAAGGTATTTTACTAGAGATTAATTAGTGTGTACAAAAACAGCCAGCCTTGTTTAAAGGCACTTCTTACACAAGAAGAAAGGGGTTCAATTACCATATTTCATTTAAAGTGAAGATTAAACATCTTTACCAGGACAGTGCACTAATCCCACGAATCCTATTTATGTTGAAATGTAGTGCTATTGGCAATAAACAGCAATTTGAGCAGTCATAACCCAAGGAAATAATTGTAAAGTGACTTTAGAGCTCCCTATAAATTTCCTCTTCATGACTTCGGCAGTAGTGTTCAACAACAGAGTTAAATATTTGTTTTAGGTGCTCCTACCTTTAACAGACTAATTAAAAAGATGGAATTCTTTGATTCTATCTCAAATAATTTTAGTTCTAATCTCTCTCAGGCAAAGTCAGCTCTGTAAATGGAACTAAATTTTTTTTTCTGAATAGAGACTTTACAGAATAGCAATAAATTCAAGCACTGGGAAAGTAAATGCAACTGAAGTACCCTTAATGATGCTATTGTGTAGTTGTTATGGTTGTAATCCTATTACACAGACCTTTACCTTGAAAGGCCATAAATTCTTTGAGAAATAATTCTAATGGGTAGGTGTATTACTTAAACATTATGTTTCAAAATTATGAAAAAGATGATTTAAGTTTGAAAAACCAAGTCACACAAACTGAAGTAGTAATAATGGAGGGAGATTAAACTTTAGCCTAACATGCAAACCTTCTAAATTTGTATTTCCTGAGAAACTGCACAATGGAGCTGTTCCCGGAGCTGCTTCTTGTAATTTGTATCATGCACATGCCTGGAACTTGCCATTAAGGATCAGGCCCCCATTCTGCTCTGCACCTGCAAACTGAAAAACAGTACCTGAGCCAAGAATTGTCACTCTAAATACCTGACCCAACACCCAGTGAAGTCAATGGAAGATTTTTCATCGATTTTAATGATTCAGTTCAGGAGCTAAGTAAGTATTTCTAAGACAAAAATCAATGTTGTCCCACAGTGGTAATGTTTTCATTTGCTTCTATTGATCCTTTTGACACAGATTACAGGATACTTTGGCACTGTCAACACACCAGGTTTTAACAAACTGATTTGATTTATTAACACCTTTGATTAACATCTGAAGTAGCAAGTATTTATCAAATGTCAGTAAACAAATGTTCAGCAGATGGATCACCACAAAAAAATTACTTGTTGCGCAATGTAAGCTGAAGTTCAATAGGAAAAGTCTTTCTGTAAAATTGTTTTTTGTGAGAGCCCTACCATGATATGCACAGCATAATCTGGGTATTGAAAAACTGGGTTTCTGTTTAGCGAATTATATCATCAGGCCTAAAAAATGCTCTTACCTCTCCTGGAGTAACTTTACTTACCTCCTTACATGAATGATGAAAAAAACATTGCCATGACAGCATGGTTGTAAAAATTAAACCAAATTTTTCAAATCCAATGGAACTTGCTTAGTCTGTCAGTTATGCTTTATGATTTTATAACCCATCTTCTAAATAAATACAGTGAAATGCATAATTCGCTTTCAGAAAAACTGCAATCCATTGCTGTTTTTGGAGCATCTCACTTACAAATGAAGTCCTGGGGCATCAGAAGTGAGACTAGTTGTCAATGATATTTAAAATGTGATTGTTTAATTGTCAGCCCTAAAATTTAGCTTTGCCCCTTTATAAACCAACCAAAACCCTTCAGTCCTTTCTTGCGAATGACTCTGAAGTCTCTAATTCAACTTGATTTTTGTATAGCTATTTGAAAAATAAATAATTCATACAATTTAACAATTGTATAGTAGTAATCTAATGTTGCACACCTTTCTTACAACATGGAAGAAAATCTACTCTTTTATGACATCAGACTCTTCCACATGATATTGTTTCTCAGTGCCAGAATGATCCCCAAGTTTAAAATATAATTTCCTCCCTTTGAAAGGATCTTTTTCTCCAGGAAGACTATTTGAAACCTTTCAGAATTTTCCTGATCCAAACCTAAAACTGCAATTTATATCTGGCACAGACTAGGATGGGCTACATTTTTTATTTTCCAAACCAATATAAAGCCTAATTTGCTAATTGGTAATCATGTATCACACATAACCTTTTACAGTATGAATAGCTCTAACAGTTAAATTGATCATAACAAAAATGTGGATATCATGTAAATCTTATCAGGATCACTAAAATAATGGGACTTTTGTTTACAAGGTGTCGATTGGTTTTGGAAGCTTTGATAATGACTCCAGACAGTCAATAAATACAGAGACTTTTACATAGCCAGTAGGAGCCGAACTAAACTATCTAATCTTTTTAAAATGACAGACAACACAATGAACTCTGAACTTAATCCCCTCCAAACATTACGGAGACAGTTCAGTGCTTAAAGTACTATTCAAACTCAAACCCTACATTAAACAAAAATCATTAAGTGTCTGATTTAAACACACAGGAAAATTCAGAGGTAAGGCTGATTTTCCTTCCCCATTGTGCCTGGGCAGTGGTCTGTGGTGGGCTCCAAGTCTGTTGGTTGCTTGTCTTGGGCAAGGAAAATACCTCTGTGCCTTTTGAGAGTTTGTAGTCAAAGCATTGAAAAAACCCCTCAAAACAAGACTTAATTGCTTTTCGATACATTACCTTTAAGAGGAAAAGGAAACTGTAAATATAAAGCTTATATTACATTGAGAGATGGGGAGGAGGGTAGCAGATAATGGCTAACATACAAGTGGTGTATATATGAGCATATAAATATATTAAATCACATTTTATTTCAGCTTTTCAATTTTTGAAATAGATAATAGGGTCATCCAACTGTAGGACAGTTTCATCCTGTATTAATAAAGTAAGAGAAGAAAAAAATCGAATTATCATTAGCAATTCTTCTGAGATTGTTTTGAAATTGTTTGCTTTCTAACATTATTAGAATCCCTATTTACAGTGCAAATTGTAATCCTCCCGGTACTGCTGAAGGTTCATTATTACCCCGTTTTCCATGAAATGCATCTTGTCTATGCCTTTTGTTAGTTTGTCTTATAAATGTGGATAATGAAAAGAGGAATTAATCTGTTCTAACGTTTGTCAGTGCATCTCTCTTGCTTCCTAATATAAAACTTGATGTGAAAAATGTTTTTGTTTTATTCTTAATGTGACCCAGATATCTTTAGTGTCTTTCCTGGCTAATTGGAGATAGGATGTGTTAAATATCTGAATTTTCAACTAATTAATTCCACTGAATAGATAGCATTTCCTGAAATCTTAGTATCTCTGGTAGATTGCTGTATGCAAAGGGGGAAATACAATTTAAATCATCATTTGGACTTTACATTTTTTAATTACCAAAATCTGCTTACATTGTAGGATGCAATTTGTTGTTCTACAGTTTTGGAATTACGTTTTATATAATCCTCATTGCCTTGGTAAATTTCAGTACACAAATGGCTTCAAACATTATTAACAATGATTCTTAAGTCAGGAATTTCTGATATTCCCACTAGCTGGGTTTTGCCATGATTAATTATTTAATCTTTTCTTTCCTGCAGTGCTTGATGAGCAGACTATAGCTTCTTGTTGTTGAGTTGTCACTCAGATGAGCTACATTATCAAGACAGCCTTAATCTTACAATGGATTGTTATCGTGCTCTCAGGATGAGATCAACCAGCAGAAGTGAGAGTGTGAGTATTTATTTGGCAACAATGTGTGATATTTTAAACCATTTTCCAAAGTCTGAATTTATATTAACGGTGTACAAACTCTATCTTGATTTCAGACTCCAGTTATGTTAATAGATTTTCCTTACTGAACACTATATTTTAAGATATTCTAATTTTAAAAACCTTCTAAATCCTTACTTTAGAGAATTTTTTATTTTTTATGCTTGGCTGACAGGTTTTTGATAATCACTACTTTCTCTGGTGATTATCTGTGGTAGAATTAGTGGAATTTCATGACAGCCTATTATATAGCACTTTTCCTTAGCAAGAGTTGCCTTTCCTTTCCATGGTTGCCTAATTAGTATTTCCTGAATCAGAGAATAGCTATATGTTTCCTAATGAAAAAAAAAAAGGAAGATAAAGAACCAGAGCTCTGCCAGGTCTGTGCTGAATGAAAATCCACAACTGCCAACATATTTGGCTTCTGTTTTTTTCCTTCTTAATTTCTTTAAAATTTTTCTGAGTCATTCTAATAGATTGCTTCCTAAATCTAGCCCTGATTTGTTACCATGCATGTAAGGACAACAACTGTAGAAAATCTTACAGTAGGAAAATTTGTGCTAAAGAACTAGGTAACTGGTTGTGAATAACATCAAACCAGGATCCAGCTGGAGCAGAACCTACAAGTGTCTAAAAGGTATTCTGCAGCATCTTTTACTCTCAGAAGCTCCTTGGTCCATTTTTTCTCTCCTGTTCTCTTTCCTTCACCGTGAGTTCCCAAATTCACTGCATTTGGGCATTGCCATCACACATCAAGTTATAACTAAGATTAGTTAAAGGCATTTGTATTGTTTTGCTCTATTTGTACCAGTGGTAGCAATGACAGGGTTTAAGAAAGCTGAATGATGCCTGCTGGCATTGTGGGCAAAGCATCCGTGGCACGGGCTGGATGGCAGAGGACCCCCAGGCTCACGGTGTCCCCTTGCTGGGGACCATCCCTGGTGCACCTTGTGTAACACAGGCCCCCAGCTCTCCTCACCGTGCTGGAGCAGTGGGGACCCCCTCCTTGGCTGGCTGTGCTGCTCAGAGCTTGCTTGGAGGGCCAAGCTGACCCCGAGCCATGGGGTGCTCTGGAACATGCTCGTGGGGCTGGCCTGGTGACACTGGTGTCCTGGGCTGAGGGTGTGCTGCTGTGCTGGGTCTGCCTGCAGGGATTCAGTTTCAGTGTTTACAGCATGGAGCTCTCCTACCATTTGTAGCAGCCTCCCAGCATGGTGTTAGCCCCCAGTGTGGCTCACAGCTGGCGTCTGTGGAGGTCCTGCTCTCCTGAATGGAAACCAAGTACTGCTCTTTGGATAAAATCCCAGGCGTCCCATGGCCAGTGAGCTTCCAAACCAAGAAAAAATATAAAGGTGTGACTTTTTCTTCCTCCAAAAAAGAATACAATTTACCATATCTTTAATTCCAAATTGTACAGTGATTTCACAAGGAGTGCTTACCAGTTTTCCAATTTTTTAATTGATCAGTGCCCTTACTTTGCCTATGCGTGTATTTATAGCAGTGTAACACTAAACCAGATTTGCCTTTGTTTTGGGATTTATGCATTTTTTTCTTGAACAGGAAAACATTCATTATCAAATGTTGTAAGAACAATACAGTAACTGGAGGTTATTTTATATGAAAATATTGTTGATTGTTCCTCCCCTAGAAATCTCTCTCGGCAGCTCACTTCCTGCCAAATGAATCAGCAAAAGCTGCTCATGAAAGTTGTTAATATATAATACAATCACCCAGTACTGCACTTGCTCCTTATCTATAAAGTCCTTTTGTGATCAATGATTCACATCACCTTTTGATTACAGTCTCTGAGCACAGTTTCTTAATATAAATTAATAGCCTTGGAATTTTTAAACAAACATTCCCTTTTGTTTAGCATCATTTCCTATTTTCATACCAAAACAGTCTTATTATAATTGTTCAGTTTTCACTGGAAAAAGTGTTTGTGGCCTGGAATGTTCTCAAAAAGTCAGCGGTTCCTTTCAAAGCTAATAGTGTTGATTTACAAGGTCTAACGTGCCATGTTAATTGAATATAGCTAGGAAATATTACACAAAAACAATTAGTGTGGTGTGACACTTTAAATAATGATCCTTGTACTCATTTACTGGAAAAGAGATTTTTCTCTTGAAGTATAGTATTATTTGGCAAGGTTTGATTGGTTGGCTTTTCTTTTTTTTTTTCTCATAGTAATAAGACCCAGCTATCTAAGCAGCAGATAGTCAAGGTACTTCCTTTAAATTTCCTGATTGCTGTTAACACTACTGAATAGGCATGGGCTCTTCAGCAAAATGAATACTGAAGATTTCCTCTGGCCAGATATGATTAGAAGAACAATTAAATACCAACCATCATGCAGTGTTAACCTAATGTTAACTATTCCCTCTTACAAACTTCAGGGAAGCATGAGCAGAGAATGTAGCAGAAGCATCAGCCTGACCTGCATAGAATTGGTGCCAAAAACTATCTGATAATATTCCTTTCTAAGGCAGAGTTATTTCACTTAAATCAATTAGGTAGAGTTCTAACTAAAATAAAATAAGAACCTGAGAGACTGAAAATGCCTATGGAGATACTTAGTTTAATTAATTATTAGCTAAAGTGATTCAAGCCTATATTCAGACAAGGTTGGGTTTTTTTCTTCCTGAAGTATTAAAATAAAGGCCATGATAAAAATGATCAAATTCTGAGTGAGTTGTTCATAGTAGTTTCAGTTAAAGCATTTCAGTTTGCAGTGAGAATAGACTCGGAGTGGGCACCTCAATGTATTTATGATTTTGACTACAATTCATAAAACATAATTCACTTAAATGCTCTGCAAAGAAAAAAGGTAATCTCCCTGCTAATACCTAATGTACTCGCTATATATTAGGCAAAAAGGTAAAAGGCAAAAAAATGGCAGTGGTAATTCCACCATCTCCTCATCTGCCTGTTTTCCCCAATAATCATTTGATAAGGTTGTAGCTACCATGCTTCATCTGAGAGGCAGAAATGGGTCTGGCCACCAGAAAACCAGGCACAAGGGGAATGGGAGCAGTCAGTTCAGTTTCTAGGGAGAAAGAGCTGGTTTGCAAGGGCCCAGTTTGGGGATGAGCCCAGGAAAGAAGGCAGTAGCAGAGCAGGAGATGCCAGAGAAATGACTAATGGCATTGTTGTCCTTGTGGAGGGATGTAAAGAGGAGATATCTGGGCAATGACCAATGAAGTAATTTGTTATGGATGGCATTGCATGTGAAAATTATCTATAGTAATTCCATTTGAGGGTGGACATTTTCCCTCTTCTCTCTTTTCTATGATTCATTCAAAATGGATTCCAATCCAACTGGGAAAGAAAATGAAACAGACTCCAAGCTGCTAATCGTACACTGGCAATTGTAAAAAAAGGAAGTAATCTACACTGGAATTGCATACCCAGTAAGGACCCTACTCTACAGCACTTTATGCTTTTTGTAAGGTCATGTGGGTAAAATGCATTTTTAAAATATCAACAGAGGCAGGCAAGATTTAAGACAGCAGTTCTTGGCCCTCTGATATCCCATTAGGGTTGGGGAAGAGTAGGAATTAGGGGAGGAAGGGGAGAAAGGACGTGGTGAAAGTGGTTTTGCTTTACATATGCCTCTGCATCCTGTTTCACAATATTGTTGATAATTTGCCTCAATTTCCCCTCTTGCTCTCTTCTGAGCTGCAAACTGTTTTTACACCTTTAGCACAAAATAGGTGCTTTGGATCATTTTTTCAAAGGAAAACCTCAGGATGATTGGAAAGATGGCAACAGCTCTACATCCTACAGGGCCTGAGATTTCTGCCTGTCCAGATAATGAAATACTTCCTTCACAGAAATAGTGTGAATTTAACCAGCACAGAGGATACCTTCTCATTTTCTGCCAGGGACTTCTAGAAGATTAATACCTTCTCAGGCTTCTTGACTTGGTTAAATCTGAACTTGTACAAGTATGATACCTCAGAAATGATAATGTCTATTGTCCTTTTCTGCATGGAGAGTGCCATAAAAAATTACTTAGCATTGTCTTTGGTGACAAACTATTTAGTTGTAGCCTCCAAGTATGTTGTGTATAGTTGTGAAGCAAAGATACACTGTTCTGCCAGACGTGGATGTCAAGTGCCTATACTGAATTTGTCCCTTTGTCTTTTTACAAAAATACTTTATTTCCTTGAACAAGGCAGTTCCCTAAAGCCTTTTGAGAGTGGCCCTGAGCTCAGCTGGAAACAGGAAAAGCTCCTGTGTGACTGGAAGATGTAGATGTTGGGCACATCTAATCAGCACTGGAATTATGGTGGGGAGGAGCAGATGACAGAAGTGGGGAAGGGGAGCACAGGCTGGACAGACAGCACAGGGTAGAAGCAGGGTCATTGCAGCAGAAAGCACTTTTGGCAGGTGTTTATGTACGCCTGCCCACGGATCTGAGGTCAGATACAGATCCACCACTGCACCTTGGATCATCCTCTGGCTGTCATGATATTAGGTTCAGTGGGGGTGTAAAACACCCTGGAGAGCTGAGCAGCCAGGCCTGGTGCAATTTGGTCTGATCCTGTCCAGAGAACCAAGGTACTTCAACACCCTCTGCCACAACTGAAGAGACTCTAACATCTGCCTATTTCTTGGTCATTCACCTTTGTATTTGTTTGCTTCTTCTTACATTGTTTTGCTTTGTTATTAAACATATTTATTTCCAGGCAGCTGTGATACCAACAAGAACATTTGCACAACAGATTCAGAGTCCTGTTTATTTTGGTTAGCTGATTTCCTAAAGCAAGCTACTGCTTAAATTTTTGGCAGAGGAGGAAAAAGAAATTTTACCCAAAGCCTCTGTAAGAATCGAACTAATTTAAAATCACATATTCATAAAAGCATTTTGTATAAATCGTCATGCTTCCATCACTGGATTCTATTTTTATTGCCAGCCACAGTGTGTGCTGGCTGGGTGTAGATGTTTGAGGCATGTCTGATTTACCTGCCCTGCCTCTGCTCTTCCACAATGGCAGTAGATGTGCTTTCTTCCATCACACGAATAAGCTTAAGCTTGTTATAGTATTTGCAGTTTACTTTCAGTGTCACCTCATAATTGTTAAATTCATTCTGAATCTGGTGACTGTTAAGATTAGAATGAGTAGTTTCAACATCCATCCTTTCATCTGCGTTTGTGTGACATCCAGTGGCTGAATGGGTCAATCACAGGCTCCCATTTCTGGAGAAAACTGTAAAAATTACTCACAACTCCATGTAGAACATGAAAGCAGGAAATGTATTGCATAGTAATGCTAACAGAGCAGTTGCTTAATTTTGGTTCAAAAATAAACTGGTGATTAAAGCAGCTTGTTCCAGGAAACACATTGCAAATTTGTATGTAGCCCTAACTCGCTCCAGCCTTTAGCATTCCTTCCCATTGCTACTGATGTGAACTCATCTCCTCATTGTTCCCACTGGGCACAGAGAAGTGAATAAACTGTTTATCACCCTGCTCAAAAATGAGTAATCTCTGTTTCCTTGCACTTAACTGCTGACTGGAACACAAGTGTCTGGATTAATCAATTCTGTCAGGACCAGTACTGAGATCAGGAGACAAATTTTGATTAAAACCTTTGAAATATTTGAAAAACCAAAATATATTGATTATCCAAATGATATTGAATTAGGCTTCTAAACAGTTGTTTAAAGATCCAGAACTCCAGTCTCATGTTTGAAATTAAAGTAATTCATGGCAGTTGTGCAAAATGTTTTCTTTGCCATCGTCATGAAAATGATGTGACAGCAGTACTACTCTCAACATTTGTTATCCATTTTTTTCCATGCAGGTAATAAATTAATAACAGCTTTTTTTTTGCTCACACATATAAACCCAGTAGTTATCACAAAGCCTTTTCTGCAATTTGTTATTATAAGTAGCAACTACTAATGCTGAAAAGGAAAATGATGAAAACATAAATGTTTCTCTGTTTTTCTAATCTGCTTTAGGAGATCCATAAACCTTTTTCATAAATCCAGCTAAGTCCTTGTGTGCAAGCTTTTTATATAGCAAAAGGAAAATATAATTTAAAAAAAATTAATCTCATAAAATTTATCAGAGAAATTAAGCATTGATGTCTAGTGTCTAAAATTCCTTTAAACTTATGTTTTCAAAATGACTAAATTTCAGGTTTAATATTTACTTCAAGAATGTAAAAATATTGTTTTGGCAGGAATTTTGTTGTTAGACTAATATGTATTGGACACACACACACAAAAGAGACAGTGCAGGCCTGGGTACTGCATAAGAGGCAAATGATACCAGCAGACAGGAAAAGAGCAGCTGTGCACCATTCTTGGACACAAAGTCCTCAAGAGTCACGAGGTTAGCACAGGATCTTTTTTTTTATGCTTGGTTTTGCTGACTACAGAGTCACTTAGTCAACTATAATAATCAGAATAAAAGTCCTCTCCTAAAGTTAGATTAGTTTTATGCTACTCTATGGCAAGGAAAAGTAAGTCAAATCTCTCAGAATTGTATCTAGAAGAAAATAAAGATCAGATATATGAAAATGCCCTTGCTGAGATCCAGTCCTTTGAGCTGCCTCTTGGAACCACCTTAAGGTATGCTTCTTTTTAATAGTATTATACTCTTTATGATGGATGTGTTCCATTCTATAGTTGTTCTTTCAGTCAGCACAATATATTAGAAACTTTGTTTTCCTGACCCTGAAGCCTACAAGAAAGTTGAGTTTAATTTCAATGTGATTGGCCCTAAGTGAAAAAATACAAACCAAGGTCACCTACTCTGCTCTTTCTTTTCACCTGGACAAACTGATCTGTTTCTGATGGCTGGCTGCAGATTTGTGAAAAAAGAAAGTGTTCTTAAAAATGAAAACAAGGTGAAATTTTCTTTTTTGCGTAACAGTGTTTTTAGTTTAAAGTTAACAGCTACATTTTTAAAGAATTAACCGATTCTTAAATTTTTAATAAATGAAACTTCTGTTTAATTACCAAAGACAGAACTACATAAGGTTTTACTGCTGATACTTCTAAATAGCTGAAGATTTAATTTTTTTTTAATTTGTAGCTTACGGAAACTGTTTAATGGTAAAAGTGCAACTGAAAAAATTCCTCTGCATATTTGTCCTTAAAAAAGTAATATATATAAGACTGCAATGTAATTTGTCTAGGTATTGTCAGTATTTGTAGAAGAGTTTTAAAAATAGCCTGCCTGGCACTGTAGGCATCAGGTTGCAGTAATGATCAGGCTAAAAAAAGAAAATTAAATATACCCTGAAAAATGTGTCAGTCTATAACTTCAGTATTTTGGTGATGGGGACAAAAAGGAATGTGGGAAAATTGTTACTGCATTTGAGTAATTTCTTGAAGGAAATACAAGTGGTATGATTTTTCCCTTTTTTTAGTTATGCACTTTGTAAGCACTTGTCTACATGCAGAATAGTCCTTGTTGATTTAGTAGGTGAATCAACAATCTGAATCAACACTGCATATTATATAGGCATAAGCACAGACAAGATGTGCGCTGTCTTCAATGCCATTTATTAACTTGTGTACAAGTGTAGTTGCACCAGGGCAGGAGAGATCATGGGCTTGATAACAGTAACTGGAAGGATGCCAAATGCAATTGTAGACCTTGATGCATTCACATTTGTCAAATGCTGTCAGTTCCTTACTGGAAAATGCAGCTACACATCACCCTGAAGTTTTACATATCTGGCCTATTTCTTCACAAGAACTTCCCACTTGTGCACAGATCATTTTGCCCAGAAAGCAGGTGCATCCTGTCTCCTGAGCATGCAAAACCCAATAATTAATTAATCCCTGGCCACAAAGTGTAAAATTTGAATAGAAAATAGGTTATTCCTCTTTCGTTGACACAAGACGCTTCGCTGTACAAAGCACCAGGAAACATTGTGTCAGTTTCTAGTCAAACACAGCAAGCCACTGCATATAAAGGTGCAAAACTTTTTTGTTTTGTCTTGGTTTTGTTCTACTTTTTACGCCGACCCCCAAGTTTCTATCACGTAAAGAATGGAAGGACTGAAGACTGACATAACCTGCATGCAGAAACCCCCGCAGAGCTCAGGGCTCGGTGCCTTCCTCCCTGCCGGGACGGGCACAGCCCGCAGGTGCGGGAGCGGTCGAATCAAAACAAACCAAATAATAACAATAAAACAAGACCACACCATGAACTAGCCGCAAGACCAAACCAGAACTAGCTCAGCGGAGAAGTGTTGAACGCCGTAAGCCTTCAAGGCGTCTCTGCAGCGCGGTGCGGCGGGCGGGCAGCCGGCCCGTGCGGGACAGGGGCCGCACTTTGCGCGGCCCTCCCTTGTCACAGAGCCCGGAGCGGGTCGCAGTGGCTGAGGCCGGGCAGGCGCAGCTGCCCGCGGTCTCTGCCGGGCACCAGCGCTCGGAGATGCCACGGGGACGGAGAGGCTCTGCCGGGCTCCCCCGGCCTAGCCCTGCCGTGACAAGGGCAGCGGAGCACCGCCGAGCCGGTACAAACCCGAGGGGCGCGGCCCGGCGCCGCCTGCCCCTGCCCGCCGCCCGCCACCGCTCCCGCGCGCACCGGCGAACCCTCCCCGGCGGCTGCCGCCGGCCCCCGCCCGGCTCCGCGCCCGCTCCTCCCTCGGCGTCTCCCGCAGCGGCGCGGCCGCCGGGTCCCTCCCATCCAAGATGGCGGAGAGTCTCCCCGAGCATGATCGGATCCTGCAGGAGATCGAGAGCACCGACACGGCCTGCGTGGGACCCACCCTGAGGTGCGGGGCGCGGGGGCCGCGGCGCCGCCGGCGGGGGAGGCTCCCACGCCCTGCCCGCTGGCCGGCCCGGGCAGCCGCGGCGCGGCCCGGCCGCGCTTTCTGAC
>QUSF01000014.1:1441671-1542689 GCA_003676055.1 Chloebia gouldiae
GGCCGGCCCGGGGAGCCGCGGCGCGGCCCGGCCGCGCTTTCTGACAGCCGCTCCCCGGGGACGGCGCGGGGCCGCCGCAGCGCCGCCGGCGGGAGCGGCCGCGCCGGTGCGGAGGGGACGCGCAGCCCCCGCTGCCGCTCCGTGGGGGCCCGACCGCCGCCCCCGTCCCGGGCGCTGCGGGGCGGAGGGAGCGGCGCGGGCGGGGAGCGGGGCTGTCAAGCCGTGCCGCCGCTCTGACAGGAAAGGGGGACCGAGCGGAGACGGCGGCCGCGGCCCGGCTCCGGCTGGCCGCTCCCTGGCATTTTGTACCGGGGCAGTAGCTGGGCACGGCCCGGCTCCGGCGGGGCCGGAGCGCGGCCTCGGCGCGGCGCGGGCGGCCGGGCTTGTGGCGCCGCCGTAACCCAGTGCCGGGCTTTGCTGCCCGCGCTTGGGCACGAGTCGGCTTCGGGGTGTGCCGGTACCCCCGCTCTGTGCTGAGAACGGGGCCGAAACCGAATCATAGAGGGGTGTTGCATTGCTCCACTGTGCAACCTCTAATGATGCGGTCTGATACCTACGACCCTGGTCAGTTTCCTTGGAAATGTGACGGTGTTTAGAAGATTTTTGGTAAGCCGTGACTGCAGAATTTTGGTTTTCTTTTTCCTCCAATTCCACATACTGCCAAATGGCTTAGCCTGCATTTTGGAAAAAAAGGTTTTGCATGACCTTTCCTGTTAGAGGCGAATGTGGAAGTACCTTTCACTTAGAGCTGGGTAGGTAAGGGCAGGGCCTGTGGAAAGTGAATTAGGTTATAGAGGAAACACAGGGGAAAGGGGATCTTCATCATGGAGCTTTGCTGGTGCTTCCCTGATTAAAGATGTCTGAAAGAAGTAAAAAAAGCATAGGCACTAGCCAGACGGGGGAGAGAGAACTGTGAATTTGAATGTTATCTCTTTGAAAAGATACAGTGAGCCCGTGTGCAGAAAACTGGAAAAGGCAGTTTGTGTGGCAGTGTGCTGCAGAGCAATGAGCATGGTGCTGCTGACTTTTCCTGCAGTGGGAATGGTGCCTGCTGGAGAGTGTGGACCCGGCTGGGAAAGGAGGAACATGGGCTACATGTGTGAGAACACCATCCGGAGAACTGGTGGAAGAGAAGTTTCTGTTGCATGCCAAATGGGTCATATCTGCCATCATAGCAGTTGATTTTGAGGTTAGCTAGTGTGTCTACAGTGGATCCTCCAAAGCTGTGTGGGAGGTGGCAGTCTGGGCGTTTGTGTGAGGCTGGGGCTAATCAGTCCTCTGAGAGCCCGCACGGGGAGTGTGGTGGGCTTGTCTAGACATCACCCGGGGACTGCTTGCTGGCTCAGTCTGGCCTTGGAGGTCAGCTTGGAGCAAACTGCACTCTCATCTCCCCTCATGTTCCTTAAGCACAGCTGCCTTTGGGAATACAGTGTGAAGATACTGAAGCTGAGCATCACAAGGATCCTCACCTGTGAGGGTCTGTGGGCTTAGGCTGAGAGAATGTAGCTGGGATGCTGTCAGACTTGAATTGTCCCTGGAGGCAGTTTCACCATGTTTCACCTAACAAGCCCAGGCAGGTTGAAGCTGATGCCTGCAAAAAACCACAACAAAATATTAAATATAATTGCAGTTTCACCACCATCTTCAGTATAGAGCTTGTATCAGAGTAACCTGTAGAAAGGACAGAGTATTAGGTTACACAGCAGAAGAAGGCATCCACAGGTGTGGATGGGGAGGGGGCCATATGAATCTCTTATCCATATTAAGCATTTAAAATATGCTGATACTTTTTTATAAATACTAAAATTAAATTTCTTATTTTTTCGCATGTTTCTGTTCTGTCACTGATTTTCCAGTAAGGGAATTTTGCATTGCTGACTTTCAGGATTTTTAGGGAAAAAGTGGATGTTGGTCTGATTTAACCTCTAGAGTTCAATCACAAATAAAAAAATTAGGTAAAAGAGTGGTTACACCTGGCTGAGTGTTTTGAAAGAAGTCCAGCCAACACCACAGAAATATACTTCTACTTCCTGAGAACAGCAGTATTTAAGATCAAAACTTGAGCTGTCTGCTCAGCTGTCTGTTACAATTTGTGAATTGCTGTGTGAAACTGAAAAAGTCCGAAATCCCACATCAAATTACAAGATGTATTTCAATGAAAGAAGCATGAATGTAAAATGGAGCATTATTTTCTGCATCAGACCTAGGTTTTACTTGCTAAACAGTATGACTCAAAGAAATCAGTTGAGTAATTCTACATGCAGTTGCATAAGGCTACAACATGAAGTGATCCATTGATTTCTAGTCACAGAAGCTATTGAAGCCAGTTGTCTCACGTAATGACCGATATTACATTAATTGCATTGTGTGAAATGGAATATTTTTGCAATCTCTGGGTTGTAATGCTAGGAGAATATTTATAGCATTGCCACATCAAATAAAGTACCAACATATCTACTTAAATAGCAGAACAAAAGAAGGGATTTGAGGTGAGTGGTTGGATAAGTAGCATGAGGTAATATTAAATGTTGAAGATTGTAGGATATGCAAGATCTGACTTATCCTTAATTGTTAATATCAAGATATTAATATCTTCGTAGTGCATCCATGCTTCATGAAGGAAGTGTACATTTTTCTTGTGGGCTGTATTTAGATTCCATGGAAACACATTTTTGCTCCTTTTTTTCTTCAGTGTTTTGCTTGCTGGTTGGGTATAGCTGTCCCTGCCAGGGTGCTGTTTCCTATCCTGCTATAGGAGTGGCAGAATTCATTCTTATGAGATAAGAAATAATAACATTTATTGATATATAAGGGTTTCGTGTATAATTTACAGGTAAGGAACAACATCTGATCCTGCAGATGATTTTCTACTGCTGAGATCTACCCATAAAGAGGAATGTGAAATGTAGGTGCTTTATAGGAGGAATCGGCATACAGCTAGTGCAATTGGGATTATTTACTATTTAGGAGAGTAAGCTCCTAAAGACTGCTCTGCATCTCAAGAAATGAAGAGCTTGTATTGAATTAAATTAATTTCCTTTTTAGATTTTAACTGGATTAATTTATTGATTTAAATTTGCTGCTATTTTACTTGCATCTCTAAATTCAGTAACACATGCTGAATCATTATAAGACCTAAGCCAACATGCCTTTCATTAAATAGGAAGACTGTGTCTATAGCAAGCCAGAATTTTTTTTTCATCAGACTCTGTGAAGTTTTTATCAGCTTCTTTTTGGCTTTAATAGCTAACAAAATGAGATTAATGACAAAACTTGTTAGAGGCTCATCACTCTCACCTTTTTATAGAACATGTTAATATTGTATAATTCATGTTGCATGCATACTTTTGAGCTTCTCTCAGGGAGAGCTATCTCATTTCTAATCATTGAAAGGAAGTGGAAGAAGACAAAGAAAGAAAGGCAATTTCCATAATCCTTTCAACAGCCACAACAGAAAAATCAGAAACTTAATAACAAAAAACGTAAGGCCCTCACTGAACTCTGTGTTTTAACACTTCTTGAATAGTCATTTGTTCTTGCTGCGGTAGCTAGTAAGACGAATTATCTTCAGAAGAAAATAACTGACCTTATATGATGGTTAGTTTATGGTTGGTTGAAAAATGTCAAAGTGGAACTTGACAGAGTAGAAGTTGTTCTGCCAGTGCCCTGTCTACTATAGATATGAGTTTCTTTGAGTCTGTGGTAATGTGTAGTATTTCAAAGCTTTTTTTCTAAAAAAGATTAATTACCTCTTAAACTCGAGCTTGGCAAAATATTTCATAAGCATATGGTAGACTTGATCTGAACACTTCATCTTGTGAGCTTTGCGTCACTAAGTCTGCAGTGTTCTGTGATTCCCATGCACAGCCTGTCAGGGGAGTACCTGCAGGCCCACAATCCATTGACTGAACAAAAATACAAAAGAAAAATTAAATATAAAAACTGTGGGGGATTTGATAATGGAAATTCTGTTGCCTAGGTGAAGTTGATAAGGAGGTGCTGTGTCTATTGATGTTTCTATCTATAAGCAGAATGTACTCTGTAGCTTTAACTGACAATCACAACTTGGAAAGTGCTCCTTAAAAGTCAATGTAAAAATGCTTTTAATTCAATTATCTCTTCCTGCAATCTGTCATCACAAAGCTGTTGCCTGGTAGATGTTAGAGCATCTTCTCGGTTGCTTTAAGTTGTGCTGGCCATGAAACTTCTTTGCAGAGTTCTTAGAGAGCCTTCTTTGAAGACATTTTGCTGTCCTCTTGTCTCTGGCTGAAGGAATTACACCCACAAGCAACCTTTCAGTTGATGCGTTTCTGTCTGATGCTGCAGTATGCTGCAGTCACCTTCCACTGATCTAGGACTGCATTGCACTGGTAAAAGCAGCACTGGGCTGAGACTGCAAAGCAAAATAATTTCTGTAGAGTGCTGCATTTTTCTCATTTAGGCTAAACAGAGTTTGAAGATCAGACGTTATCATAAATGAGTTTGGCTGAAGTGTTGAAACAAATTGATAGCTGTTCATTCTGAACTTCTGTCCTTGTGTTGCAGAAAAGCCAAAGGCAAGAGCTACACTTTAGTAAAGCATCATTAGAAACATAAGCAAGACTATTTTGTTCTTTACTGATCAAGGTCCTAAGAAAATTCAGAGTTAGAGATATGGAGTGAGAGTCTAATTCTGCTGCTTTTACTGTGTTGTCGTACACATTGCAACTGCAGGGGCTTTGCCCAGACTGGGGTCTGCAATTTGTATTTTGGAGATATTCTTTTATTCATCGAGGGGCCCTGTCCAAAGCAAAATGAGCCAAGTGCCTAAATGTTATGTAACTTCAGTTTTACTGGAAGTGTACATTACAGTTACCAGCAGGCATGATTTAGGTATGTGATACTGTGTCTTCAGCGCCGCAGTTAGTAAGCAGGCACTGTGAATGAAATCTGAAAATGGGGAAGATTTTACAGCATTAACACAATTGCAGGCAGGGAAATACTTTTTCTGCCTATGGTCTGTTGGGATTTGTGATGTGGTTATTCAGTAACAAAATGTGGTTGCCTTCATTTTTCTTCTGTGGTCTTACTTGTCTGGTAGGATTGCCTAAAGTAATTTTTCAGTGTTTTCATTATTTTGGTTTTGGAGCATGAGCCAGTAATTAGCATTTTTGTCTATATCTTAGTCTTGTTTTAAATATAGAGCAGACGTAAGAGTACTGTGAGATCATCAGCCAGTGCTTTAGATGAGAATTTTAATGGTTTGATCATATATTTTTATTTCAAATAGTATAAGAATCTTTTACAGAATTGTAAGCTATTGGTTTGAAAATCAGTAGACCCTGTCTTTATTAATGGTCTGTCTTCAAGCCCTTCTTATTCTTCAAGTTAATGTGTTTCATTCCTGGTTCCCTTTCAGACAGAAGTTACAAAATAGCCAACCCCAAAGAACTGGAAATTCCTTGTGTGATAGCTGTGATCTCTTTTGGATCAGGACTGTACTTTCATGTCTACTGTTGTGGCTTAACCCCAGCCAGCAGCCAAGCCCACCTAGCTGCTCATTCGCTCCCCCACCTGCAGCATGGGGGAGAGAATCAGAAGGGTAGAAGCTGGGAAACTTGTGGGCTGGGGTAGAAACAGTTCAGTAGGGGAAGCAAAGGCTGCACACACAAGCCAAGCAAGGACTGAATTCACTGCATCCCATGGGGAGACAGCTGTTCACTCATGTCCACAACAGCAGGACCCCATCACAAGTAGTGGTTACTCTGGAACACTGAATGAACTAGGTTGGAAAAGACCTTTGAGATCATTGAGTCCAACCTATGACCTAACACCTCCTCATTAACTAAACCATAGCACTAAGTGCCACATCCAGTCTTTTCTTTTTGAACACATCCAGGGACAATAACTCCACGCTTCTCTGGACAGACAATTCCAGTGCCCAGTCAGTCTTTCAGTGAAAAATTTTTTCCTGATCTCTAATCTAAAATTCTTCTGGCACAGCTCTGTCCTCTCATTCTGTCAGCTGCTGCCTGGAGGAAGAGACCAACCCCCACCTGACCACAGCCACCTTTCAGGAAGTTGTAGAGATTGACAAGGTCACCTCTGAGTCTCCTTTACTCCAGGCTAAACACCCCCAGCTCGCTCAGCCATTCCTCACAGGGCTTGTGCTCCAAGCCCCTCACCAGCCTCGTTGCCCTTCTCTGGATGCACTCAAGCATCTCAAGGTCCTTCCCAACTGAGGGGCCCAGAACTGGACACAGCTCTCAAGGTGTGCCCTCACCAGTGCTGAGAACAGGGGAAGGATGACCTCCCTGCTCCTGCTAGCCACACTGTTCCTGATACAGGCCAGGATGCCCTTGGCCTTCTTGGCCACCAGGGCACACTGCTGGCTCATGTCCAGTTGGCTGTCGACCAGTACCCCCAGGTCCCTTTGTGCCTGGGCATTGTCCAGCCACTCTGTTCCCAGCCTGTAGTGCTACAGGGGGTTGTTGTGGCAAAATGTCATCACTCCAAATGTCTCCTCCTTTCCTCCTTGTTCCCCCACTTTCTGTACTGAGCATGATGCCATCTGCTCTGGAATAGCCCTTTGGTTACTCGGGGTCACCTGGCCTGGCTGTGTCTCCCCCCAGCCTCCTGGCCAGGGTGGCAGCATGAAAAGGCCTTCGCTCTGTGTGAGCCCTGCTCAGCAATGACAGCAATATCTCTATTATCAGCCCTGTGTGCAGCACACATCCAAAACAGCCCCATACCAGCCATGTGAAGAAAATCAACTCAACTACTGCCTAAACCAGCACATATATTTATATATCAGTTTATCTTTATTATAATAGCTAATTTCTGTTTTGTAACTGGATTGTTGTGGAGTAAGGAGAATGACCAGCTTGCTGTGAACCAGTGTATCCTAAAAAAATAGAGGATTGCTTGTAGTGTCAGTTGCAGATTTTGTTATTTGGTGTAGGATTTGATGGTATTCCAAGTACTTAAGTTGAAAGACAACAGTCAGATAAAGCAACTGTCTGTGTGATGTGTATTGCTATGAAGGAGCATTTTTTTTTATTGCAAGTCCGTTATATAGAGTCAAAAAGGCATACAAAGAGTGTGTGCTGCAGACTGATTAGTCTGGCATACAGCAGCAAAACTGCAGTTTTGATTTTTCTATAGCCTGTCAGATTTGCTATTGGTAGCAAAAGTATTTATAAGGAATCGCATTGCTGCACGTTTCAACGTATTACTTTTCAAGTTTTTATAAAGCCTGATGAAACTATTCACAGGTAATCATATCTGCACTGCTTTTTTTTTGTTGTTGTTGTTTTGAAAAAATCTTTAGGTTCAATGCTGATTAAATTTGTCCTGAAATATGTGTCTGCAAATCAGGCTATCTTGATCTTTTAACCTTTCACACATCAGCTTCTGACTCAGTTCTTGCAGTGATTTCCAAATGGGCAACTGCCAAGTGAAGCTTTAACCTAGCTAGTAACCTGTGTGAATTGTTCTGAAACAGCTCTCTCCAATTGTACAGGCATTACCAAAGAGCTTGGAATTGTCCTAGTCTTTAGAAAACAAATTTAAAAATAAATTAAAGCTTTTAAAATAAGGGAATCATGTGATGCATCATCATCAGAATAGTGTACTTAATAGATGTTTCATGCATTTTGTGTCATTGTTTTATTTAAATTCAGTCTTTTCTTCATATAAATGGCTTATGCTTGTGCACTCTTACATCAGTTAAATTCAGAAAAGCCAGTTCTTATTCCTGTCATCTCTTCATTGACTTGTTCATCAAGCTGATTTTATTAAGTGTCTGGTGACCCAGATTTTGGACCTGCCATGTGCATAGGAAATGCATAATTTGACATACTTCAGAAATGCCAGTCACACGGGTGCTTACTTCCTTGTAGATTTATTTTGAAAGCCAACAGCACAGCCTGTGCTCCAGCTTTATTTGTGTGTGGCTGAACCATTGATATCTACCTGATGAGCCCTAGCATAATTCAGTTAAATATAAGTCTGGTTTTAACTGGTAAGTGCTGGTGTATTTGCAGGCTTTGTCATGTTGCATTTTATGTATTATACTACTAAAATGAGCTCATTCAAATTGAAGAGGATTAATATGTCTTAAATAATGTGCTTTTTGGATAATGCCAGAAAAGGATTTGCAAATAGGGAACTATTTTTATGGGTTGTAGTAAACTATTAAGTACTAAGTCATTCAGAAATACAGTGCTAGCTTTGCATCAGCATCACGTAATCACATGAGATTTTATCTTTCTGAAAGGCTTGCGATGGCTACTTGTAAAATCTAGGTGTGGCTAGTCTTTCTGGCTATTTTCTGGTGGTGTTTGAAATGCCCAAACCTAATCCCTGTCACCACAGAGCTTGGTATAATAACAGTTCAATTTGAGGTTCAGCTCGATGAAGTATTTTCAACAATGCTTCTCTTCCTCATCTTGTACATGTCCAGTACAGAGCTATCTGTACTCCTGAAAAACGGGGTCCTTCCTGTGCAGGAAGGAGTTAATGATTTCTCCTGGAGCCTGGCTGAAGCCCTTCCGTACCTCAACCTTTGCCAGCAATAGCAAACTAGTAGGGAACTTAATCACTGACAGGGGTATTAAGAAGGAAGGAAACAGATTTTTGAGTGCATCACCCTTGATGGAAAGGCGTGGGATTGGACAGAGAAGACCTAAAAGACGCTGGGGATTTTTTTTTTTTAATATAGCATGAGAAAAGTGTTCCGTTCTAATACTGTGAGATTTTCACTGTGTCTCAGGGAAAGTAATTTGCTTGCAAAATTGCAGTGAGTGTAACTTGCAATTCTCCTGTGAATCAGAGTAATACAAAATTAATAAAGCATATACTGTCATATATGTACCTGGGGGATACTTTTGAGACATTTAAACTTTGAAAGGAAGTGTTTAACCTATCAAAGTTTTGGGACTTTCACAGTTTGCACACTTCCTTAGGCATAAAATGGCTTTGAAGGGTTTTTACCCCGTTTTGTTCATGGAAAGAATGTTTTCTTACAAGTTTTGTTTTCAGTTAATTTCAATATAAAAGTAAAACAGCAGATACTGTTTTATACTGTATATTTGTTTTGGTATGTTTCATAAACTTAGGAAGCTGCAAAGAAATGAACAGATTTTCTTAGTTTGTTCATCAAGCAGGTAGAGAACTGGAGTTAGTCAGTTGCATCAACACTCTTAATGGCCTCCTAACTGAGAGAAACACTGGGTTTCAGTTCAGCTTCTGAATTGAAAACAGACTTTTTTTAGAAGTCATGTTTTACTTTCTTCAGTGATCCTGGGAGATATGCAAAGAATATACAGCACAGGCTGTTGTTTTACATTAATTAAATATATGTTGATTTATATGTATAGGCTATGTGAGCTCATAGAGTTAACAAAAATGAATAATATAAAATCATTGTGAAATACATGCTTTGGTTATATGTTTGCAGAGGAGTGTGATGCAGGGAAGGATTGTTCGGTTTGATCTATATTGAATAGAATACATTCTTAATCCAATTGGTTTCGAAACTTTTTAATTACTAGGTATTTTATTTTATCTGGAACTTAAATTTCTGAAATAATGTGTTTACATCTGTGTGGTGTTGATATTCAAAGCCTATTGAAAGAATAACTTACACATTTCTGACATTAAATATTCTGTTCTATTTTGTGTGTCTTGTCAAGAGGCGTGAGATTGCTGAAATATGAAATTTATTTTCTTCCAAAAAAAAAAATTGGTGTGTATTTATCTAGAAGGTTATATCTCAAGTGCTCTAGATAAAGTTCACAGATTAGCTAGAGATTATAACAGAGGCCTAATTATTTCTTGTACATGTGTAATAGAAATCTCATCAAATTTTTTAATAGAACTTAGGAGCTCACAATTTGGTTTACAGATTAATCCATTGCTCATAAAATATAATAATTTATGTAACAGTCTCTGTAAATGTTTAAGGAAGATAAAAATAATACTATATAGCCTTGAGTTTCCTACTTTATATTCTGTGAAATAATGTAGGTTCCAACTCCATCCACTAGTATCCATTTAGGAATATGAAACAGATGGCCCAACTTGGCACTTCGTTCCCTGGCGATAGCCAGTACCAAAGCGAGTGAATGTTGTTTCCTCTGCTGCCTTTTTATCTGCTATTACAACACAAAATTAGGAAAAAAAGTGGTAGTGCAGCAGTTGTTTTTCAGTTTCTTACTTCATACATCGGTGAGTCGCACAAAGGCTCAGCAGGAAGAGGCATCTCCTTGGTCAGCAGTGTAAAAACAGGAAGGAGGAAGTCTATTGCAAATCTGGGTGTACTGATTATCAGCTGGTGTTCGCTGCAGAGGATGTCCATTAACAGCCATCAGCGTGAGCCATTGCTTATCCAGCATGAACAATGAATGCTCTAGTGCTGCTACTACAGAATAAGGACCCTGCTTATAGGAAGTAATGTTAACTAACAAACTGTACTCAGCCCTTTCCTGCTCATAGAAACAGGATACTATTAGTGAGAACAATTGACAGAAATTGCACATCCAGGAAAACCAGGCAAGCAAAGCAGAACAGCTAAACTAAGATTAATAAAATCTTTTCTCTGAATAGGCCATAGCTGAGTTCTGTGTTGTTCTGGCGTGTAATGTGAGCTTTTAAATAGGGTGGTGAGATGTTATTATGAGTAAGAATGGCAGAACTGGAACATGGGTGGCATGTGGCCCTGAAAGGCTGCTTAGGTTTTAAGAAATGTGCTTATTACCATAACTGCAATTGAATTACAGGAAACACCTGGACATTATTTTATAAAGCTTTTTAGGGTGTATGCAGCCACCTATATGAAATTAGTCCATGGAAAAATCCCTACAAAGTTTGCAGCTTGTGTAAACAGAAAATATCTTTGTATATTATAGGACAAAGGAAGTTTCTGCAGTGTTTCCTGTGAAATTGCAGCTCAAATGGAGTGTGTGATACTCTATCATGGTTAGGGATGCCATGGTTATAGTCACAGTGTGACAGGGCTGTAGTAAGGGCAGAATCTTAATTTGCAATGCCAGTGTTTTCTGCTGCACTGATCCCACTAAACTCATCATGCAAAATATTACTTTGTTTTAAAATTTTATTTAGTATAGCTTTTTTGTTGTTTCATTTTGGTATTTTATTTCAATTAAGGGAGAAATAGGGAGAGCATCTGGAGGGTTACTTCTTGCATTGTGTGTAAGGGAACTAGGTGGGAGCCATCTCTAGCATCAGGACAAAATTGGCATTGGTAGCAAGATATGAATTCTAAAAACATGATTACCCATAAGCTCAGTTTCCTTATTTGAGAGTTGATATATTTGCGTGTGTGTTTTGTTTGAAGTATTACTTTGAAAAATTGAATAAAAAGTGCATGATTGGGAGGACTTTTTTTTTCTGCCTTCACATAATTGATCAAAGTAATCAGTAATTTTTTTTCCCCATGATGCTTAATTTGAAGCTCTACAAATGAATCTTTTTCTCTTGCTTCTGTTGAGGTCAGAAGTTGTATGGTCAAGACATACATTTCATGTCAAACTTGTACAACTCTTGTGCAGATACGTGTAATTCCTGTCATTGTCACAGCATTCATGGAGCTGTGACTGATTGGCACTTACTGAGTGGTTATCAGTATCCTGAAAGGAATGTGTACATACAGTTTTTAATTGCTTCATATGTCTTGTGTAATCAGGAAATGAAAGACTTTGTGGCAATATAGGCAGGGGTGGGGAAATGTGCAATTCATCCTAGAAATGGGACAGAACAGGATGGGCTGGGGGAGGTGTGAAAATGGTGAAAGGTGGCAAGTCATTAATAAGGAGTTTCTTTGTCCTGGTGTGGGGTTTTTTTCTGACATGTTCTTTTGGCTATTTTTAAAGACATGATCAGTTTTAAAAGTCTCTGCTGCTGCTAGAACCTCCTATAAATCATTACTAGAAGAATTGTTCTCTCAAAAAGTTTACAGTAATGCTCCATAAGCTCAGATTTGTTTTTCCTGAATATGGATTGCCATTAAAAGTTGAATCATTACCCATTTACAAGAACACACAAAAATACCCCGAAGCCTTTAAGAAATACAAAATTTTTAAAACTCCAATGGAATTTCTTAAATATTCCTTTTTTTTACTTATTAGACTGTTCTAGTAATGATTTTTAAGTGAGAGTGTTACCACCAACCAGGAATTCATATTATCTTCTGAATTACTATTTTCTTATGAAAGTATGGAGATTTTATTTTTAATAAAATAAATTATTCAAGTTCATTTTTTTTTGGCCTGAAGCCTGAGTTGCTGATCAGTTCTTCTCCCCTTTGAAAAGTTACAGCTATTGCTATAGATATGAGACAAAATTTAGCTTTAGTTCCCATTTTGATTATTCTTTATATCTATTTTTCTAAGCTAAAACAAGAAGACTACAGTAGAAATTGTACTTAGGTCTGGTTATTGTAATTTTCTGGTGTAGAGGCCATAGATGTGAAGCTGGACTGGAGATGAGGAGGGGAAAAAGCAAATGTGGGGTATTTGCTAAACTTCCGAAATAGTCTATATGCGCTTCCATTGTCTGCCCTTCCACTAGTCCAGTCAATATATTAAATTAATTTCTGGGATTATATGATTTTTTTTTTTTTTTGCTTCTAACTTTTTATTTTCCTCCTCATGAAATTCTTGTCCTCTTTTACTCCCACCTACACTCAGGCATTTAAGGACATATATCCTGATTGCATGCACAGAAATAATTGTATGAAATGATAGCAGAAATATATTTTTGAAGTGATCCTGTAATCATTTGTGAAGACATTTATGATGCTCAGAGTGATAATTTATATGTATGGAATAGATAGACGATTTCAGGATAATTTTTTTGAATATTAATTTTTTGAAAGGTTGTGTGGAATCCTTGGTGTGTTAAGTTTTAGTTCTCTTGAGATTTTTTGATTACTTAACTATGGGTATTTTCGTGCATAGGATGGTGCCCTCTGGTGCTTCTGTATATTTTTGCATGTAAACACAAAAAGTCTTCAATAAGACCTATTAAATACATGGTTTTCATATTGTGTTTCAGTTTTCAAAATAAAAGTTTTAGAAAAGTTTCTTACCATATAAAGTAAACTTATTGTTTTCAATCGGAAAATGGTTACATATCTGCAAATCCTCCTTTGTTATTTCTTGTGACCTGAATACAAATCTGTTTATGCTTGTTGTTCTCCCTTCAGCCTACCTGGTAAGAAAGATCAAGATAAAAATATCCCAGTTGCAATAAAATGTGTCCAGTGAACTCCAACACTTTTCTTCTTTAGGTCACTCTCTGACTGCTCCTAGTTTATTTTTTTGCCTTTTTCGAGTAGTTTCTACACTATCTTCTTTTTATCTAGACTGGCATTAATGTGACTCATCCAATTTTTGGAATGAGTCAAAAAAATAAAAAGGTGTCTCAGTTTATATACAGAGTTCTGGGAATATAGACAGATACCTTAAGCTACACATTACCAGGAAAGTTGTTCAGCTCTGCTTATGCTCCTCATGGGTTCCCTGCTTGCCTTGTCAATTAGGAAAGAAATTAGTACCTGTCCTACCACTGATTTGCCATACTGGTGGCTAAGTAGCCACTCAAGTTAAAGTTCTCTCATTCCAGATTGGAAATTAAGGTGATAGCGTTGTGTTGGTTTGGGTTTTTTGGGTGTCAAAATCAAATATAAACTTCTGTCTCCAACATTAGTGGTTTTCTCCTTTTTTTATCCAGTCTGAAGACTCGTACCAAGAAAAAAAAACCTGTTCTTGTCAAAGTTTTATGGTATGAATCAACCACTAGTAATCTATACTTGTGAAGATCAGAGGTTGAAAGCAGTTTTAATAAAAACTAGTAATGTCTTTCAGTTTGACACAGTTCAAGTTTGTGCTGTATTTCAGACCATCAGCATTCACTTCAGGGGCCCATAAAGCTGAAAAGGATGCTTAGGGCTCTTCATTCAGAGGTGTATAAATGTAAACAAAAATTGGAAGAACTGTGTATTACACATGTAAAAATTCCTTTGGTATCCTAAGCATGACACTTCCTACTGCTGGATGTGAAGCAATTTGCAGTGAGAGATTTTTGGGGTAGGCATAAATAGATCTGCAATTGTGATTGTCATCTCCTGAAGAAATGGACCTAGAAGGGTTACTACTTCCTCACTTGCTTTCCAACAGAACTTTGTGTGTGTTGTAAATTTATTTCATTTTGTCTTGTGATTTTAAAGAATTATCTCTAGGATGCTTTTAGGATTTCATGTCTCTCCAAGATGCTGCAGTATTGATGATCTGTCTGCTTGATAATCTAGCTCTCAAAAGTGGAGAATTGTTATCAGCATCTCTTCCAGTGTCATAATCTGTTGAAATGTACACTTTCACATAATTATTAAGAGGTAGCAATTACTTTATTTAGATAGGTAATCTTTGAAATAAGTGTATGTATGGAAAATGAGCTTCAGTATCAGAAATAAACTGTGATGTTCCCTAACAGGTAAATCAGATGTGTATTATCTCAGTTGTGTTTGCAGATTTGAGAAAAAGCCTGATTTCTGTCCATGGCCAAAGATGGCTTGGATCTCCAGTGTACACTTAGATTCTCAAAAAGGATGATGTTTTAGGCCAGATGTTGTTCTGAAGCCCCCTGAAACTGCATGTGTGAAGTGTCCTCAGAGGACAGTGTCCTAAGGGAGATAAACCTGTTTATTAATCTTCTTCTCACCTAGATGAGACAGTTGGGATACGAAGTGTGAATTTTTTAAAAATACGCTGATGATTTATTTTTGCAAAGGCAAGCAGTTCTGTCTCAGGAGTTTTTTCACTCGTGTGCTGACAAGAGTTGATTTGTTGTTCCCACAAGATGGAGCTGTTTACTTACGTAATTAACATGGAATTTCTACTACTAGTGCATTTTAGGGAAGACTGTGAAAATACTGGTTTAAATCACAGGTCACAATTTTATTAGTATCCTTACAGAAAATGGTACCATGTACAACACAAAATAATAACTATTATTTTAAGAAGGTAGGGTAACCTTGTGATTAAGGTATTGGGAGGTATACAGTATTGCTTTCTTCCCTCCTATTTTGAACATTTATTCACTGTATTATTTTCAATTAAATATTGTGATAATACCTGTGAAATTAAAAATCAGTACATTATTATAATGAAATTTAAGCATAAGCAGCCTTAATATTGAGGAAAACATGATCAATACAGATTTTTCTAACAGTGAAAACTGTATTGCCTATGCTACACTGTATGTACTTCCAGAACATCTATGTTTTCTGAAATTTTTTGATATTATTTTAAAGAGAAATCTTCTGATTGCAAAGAATCTCCTTTTGTCAGTATTGTCAGAACATGTCTGAAAGTCTTGGCACAGATGTGAAATGGATAAAAATTGTCAAGGCAGCAAATGGATACCCCCAAATCATCAGGCAATAACTAAGTCCAAATTTCATTGCTACCATCAAAGAAAGTTTGGTGGTACAAACTCAAGTATGGAGTTCCTCTTGTACCATCTTTTTGTAGTCTCATTCTCATTTTAATTATATTTTCTTTACTGAGTTTTACTGCTGCTTTCATTTATGCTTACATGACACAATTTACAGTTTAGGGACATAGTGATAGATAGAAGTCCCCTGTCTTTGTGATAATGATGCTTCTTTCTCACTTCTCCTTGAGAACACTGGAAGGAGACCTAAATTTGGAGGCTTCTTCCACCCTTAAACAAAAGGCTAAAGAAGCAGTAATAAATTGAAATTCTTCTTCTGTTAAGTTTTTTAAATTTTGTTTTGTTTTGTTTTCTTCTTTAGCATACAGTGCAGTATAGGTAGTAAGTCCAGTCCATTTGAGGGGGCTCATGCTTGCCAGACATCTGTGAAGACACGTTGATGCATTTGGTCCTCCTAATCTTTTTTTTATTCTCCAAGAACTCTGAAGACAGTTGGATGCCCCTCTGTGTCCACCCTGTAGCTTCTAGCATCTCTGACTCTTTTTGTAATGGAGCAGCACTCACGTGACTGTATTGTGTATTTTGGAGTGCTGCCACATCAGTTGAACCTTTTTCTCATCCCTTCCCCATTTCTGTACAGGTGACTGTGCCATGGTCCACATGCTTGTCCCTGTGTATTCTCATGCAGAACATCAGGCTGCCTAAAGAGGCCTCACTCAGTGCCCACTGTGTCTTGCACCTTTCTTTCCTCCCAGGCCAGGATGCTGCTTCTCTCTCCAGCCAACACTGGGTTCTGCATGTGGGTATTTTCCCCTGGGGATGCAGACCACTTCTGACCATCCACCACAGCCCTGTAAAGCTCAGTCATCCTGGGCAGCCTTGAGGGAGCCCTTTCAGGCAGCCTGACAGGATCCTCAGGAGGAGACACTTATGGGCACACATTTGCTCCTTCCAGCCGTCATTTCAAACCATGGTGGTAGAAATGGTGAGGGGTGAACTTTGTGGGTGAACAATCTTATTTTTCCCCTGGTGCACTTTGGAGGAAAGAAGCTGCTTTCAGTACATAGCCTTATTTTCCTATCATAAGCAAAAGGGAGTATTCTTGAAAAATTTTATTCAATAGATTTTTCCCCTGAAAAAGTACCTGTAACAATTAGAATATAAGGAATTGGCTGCTTTCTTCCTTCAACATGTAGGACAGCATTTTGCCTTTCTTCTGTCCCTTAAGTTCAGTTTCTTCACGGAATATATTGTACAGGGTCAAAAGGAACTCTATAAAGAATCGTATTACAAGAGTCTTTTCAATCTCTTCTGCATCCTTTTCTTCATTGAAAGGTCATGTTCCTGTCAGACACTCAGCTTTAGGTTTGTTGTGCTGATGATGAGCTCAGATCTCAGCAAAGTCCAGATGTCTGGATAGAAAAGAGAATCTTGAAGAATATGGGAAACCACACTTCTCCAAGAAGACTAGGAGGGAAGTACTTTCTTACTCTTTTAAGGATTTTAGAGGTTTTGACTCATGGTTGCCTGAGTCTTGAATTTAAGACTGTACTTCTGCAAGAAACACTGAAATTCAGCCTTTTCTTTTCCTCATGTTAATATTTTCTAATTTTTATTTTTTTCTTAATCAACTTCTCCTTATAAATAGCTGAAGAAAACTTTATAATTGTGAAAGGAAATTAGAGGCTAAAAAAGCAATTTAAAGATTTTAAATAACTTTTTTAAACACTTGTAGTTTGCAGTACAAATGTGTTTGTATATGTATGATTAAATCATCCTCATGTTGCTGCTCTCATTCTATGTGAAAAGCTACTTCAAAACTACCAGTCTTTGCTGTTGTTGCTATATCAAATTATTAAACAATTTTTGGAACCGTCTTTACCTTTGTTGGGAGACTCCATACCTTTGATTTCGGTACAGCTCTGTGTAAAACCTCTTCTCGTGCTTACTCTGCCAAAGTCTAAATTTTTAAAATGCCCTCTACCTCCTTTCCTCCTCATGCACAAGCATTTTTCCATGCAGATTTCTGTTTCTGATGCTGCTCAACAAACTACACCAGTAATTTCTCCCAAGTCCTGTTTCCTGCTGGAGTTCTCTAAGTGAACTATTTGAGAATTAGTAAAGTAAGCCAGAAGCCCCTCCTGACAATCAGGTGCCGTGGAGGAAGCAGCCTTAGGTGTGTGCATGTCATGGTTGTGCCTTGGGAGCTGTTGGGCATGGGCGGGCTGGAGGAGCCTTGGGGATTGCCTTTGGCAGGGTGCGGCTGCTGCCGCAGTGCTCCGCTCGTTCTGGCTGGAGTCATCCCACCCTGATTTAGTTGGATAACTCTGCTGTTAGGAATACCAGGAAAGCAGATTTGTATGTTTGCACTTCTTTATATTTAGCAAAGAGTGGAATTTGATGGAAAAGCGATCCATGCTATTTGAGGTGGTTGGAGAAACTGATTCTTTTGTACCCATATTTGAGCATTAGGGCATAAATAACAGACTAGTGAGGCTCAGGTCAACCATGATGTAACTGGTTAAGCACCTGGATTAATGCCATAAGGGCTGGGTTTTGCGCCATCAGTTCTCAGTTTTGTGCCATCTTTTCTTTAATGCTGATTTTGATGGAGTGGATCCACCAAAGGATGCCACTAACGTCAAGTTTGCTTGCTTTTATTTTCTTGTTAAGAGAGATAGGTTTCAATAAAGATGGTTGCATACATACTATTTTGAACTGGGGAAAAAAGTAAACTTTTATTTTCTTGTTTGTATTTAATAGGTCTGTATATGATGACCAACCAAATGCACATCAGAAGTTTATGGAAAAACTTGATGCCTGCATACGTAACCATGACAGGGAGATAGAAAAGATGTGCAATTTTCACCATCAGGGCTTTGTGGATGCTATTACAGAACTTCTTAAAGTTAGGGCTGATGCAGAAAAACTAAAGGTAAGGAACAAGTTTTTCACAGTTTCATATATCATTGTCTTTGAATCTAACAGAAGGAACTGGATTCTTCTGCTGAAGATTAATTTAGTTTTTATCACATGCACTCTGATGTTTGCAGCAATTTTTTACAAGTGAATTGAATGGGATTTGTGATTAGAGCCATGTTGCCTGATACAGTAATCTATATTTACAAAGTTGAATATTTTATTTTGATTTTTTAAATGTATGTTTTCGGAAAATGCTACCATATTATTTTGCCTTTTTTAAAAGGCTTTTCCAGAAGGTAAAGGACAGCAAATGATAAACATGCTGTTTCTTAAATAGGTCTTTTCCTAATCATGTTTTTATATGTGAGACCTTAGAAGAATTGAAAGTCCTTATTAGAAAACTAAAAATACCACAGTTATGTGTGGAAAAAAACCCTGTTCTTTACTTTGTAATGAGGAGGAGAGTAGGTGGTGTTAGTAGTTTTTATGAGATATGAGAACCAAGATTTCCTCACAGATCAGAATGCAGAATAGTGAATTATGAGATCCGTCCCTTTTAGCTCTCCTTACACTTTTGAGAGCAAAATATGCACACCAGACAGAATGAGCATAGTTCATCAGAGGTTATGATTAGAAGACCATTATATAAAGGATATTCAGATAACAAGAGACCAAATACAGCATCAATGAGGTCATTGAGCATCTTTGTTCAGAAATTAATGAGATTTTTAATAAACTAGAATGTGCTTCCTTATTATGATGACCTAATGAGTCACTTACTATGTGGGAAAATCTGAGGTTGAGCTTTGCCTGCACCTGCAGCATTAAAATGTTGCTGTGGTTTGGAGATTTCCACGTTTGATGTTAATGAACCACCCAGTGTTTGCATTCAGCAAAGTATGAATGTTTAATTACCATAAAATGCAATCACCATTTCTTACAGACAATGAATGGCCCATAGAGCTCATTGAGGTTATCAAAAAGGGACCAGTGGTCAATTGGGTCAATGATTTGAATTGTTTGACAGACCTACAGAAACAAGGAAAGTTCAAAAATCCCAAGTAAATTTGAGAAGTTTGCCACAGAATCTGTTAGAAAGAACTGTCATAAGTAATTGAATTTAACAAAAGCCCTTTGCGATCAAAAGTTCAAGTTCAAGCTGTAGAGTTAATTTGAATTTGCATTTCTTTGTTCTAAGTTTCTCAGGAAGCATGATCTGATTACAAGGGTGAGCAGTCACATCAGGGCAATATATGCATATTTGTCTAACAAAGGTGAAATTATTTTTAAGGTCCAAGTTACTGATACCAACCGAAGGCTTCAGGATGCTGGGAAAGAGGTGAGAAAATGATGCTCCCTATGTGGACTTTATGAATATTTGTAGCAAAATAAATTTATTTGCATAATTTAAGTGTGATTTTTCTTTCCTTTTTTTTTAAAAAAAAAACCTTTAAGGTGATAGCCCAAACAGAGGAAATCATCCGATGTAGAGTTCAACAGCGGAATATTACAACAGTTGTGGAAAAACTACAGTTGTGTCTTCCAGGTGAGCGACCTGTAGCGAAATACGATGGCAAATTAAACAAAGTAAGTCACAATAGCCAAAAGGAAAAGTCTTCTAAGTTCTGGTCCTGTAGCATCCAGTTTAATGAAAAAATTAATGGGTTTTTAAAAGTTATCAACATGAAGGTTCCATGTCTTTTGCAATATTTGACACAGAGCAATTGAGACAATGTCAGAAGACAGGCATTTAAATAGTGCAAACCATGTAGCCATGTACAGCTTTGAATTAATTAATATTTTAATATGGTAAACAATTAATTTGTTACTTGAGAGGGTGGATTTTAGGTTTGAATACTGGGGAAAATACTAATGATGCTCTTTCAACATTGAACTTTTAGCTCTTTGTCACTACAGATGTTTCAAAATAAACAAAAGGGCTCTAAATGTTGTTTCAGGAAGCTAATATTGTAGGATTGCACACAGCTCCATAAGGGTTTTATCCTGTTTGTCATATTGGTGTAAAGTAGATTTGAAAATTTTTCTTTGTGAGGTCTTCTTGTTGGCGTGTTTCGAGTACAGTAGGTGGTACTGTTGCCTTTTTATGGAGACAGGCCATGGGCTGGTAATGCAGATCAGGTTGTGGGATGTAGTAAGTGAATATTCTTGATGTGTTTGGTGTTGACTGTTTTTGTTAAACTTAATTATTTTTAATTTAACATCTGTTAAGAGTTCAGGTTTTTTTTTTTTTCTCTTTTAGCTGAATTCTAGAATATTTTTTGCTAGGTTTATCACATTTATGCTACAGTAGGAATTAAATAAGGTACATATAGCACATCCTTTTCTATTTCTAATTTTGCTCTTTACAATACATATTTTCCTCTTTTATTAACTAAAGCCACAATAAGACTCACAAGTTAATCTGCTTGCTTTTATGCAGTGCTGGAAATGTACAGCAAACTAAAAGAACAGATGAGTGTAAAAAGGTGAGTAAACTTATTTCTATGAGAAAAAAATGTAACATTTTAAGTAAATTGACAGAATAGCAAACATGTAGGCAAGTAAGTGTTCTTAGTCTGTAGCTTGGTATATGTGTAGTCTTTGTTTGCTAATACTGGTTTGGATCTCAAGAATATTTGAAAATGTTGTATTAAAGAACTTCTAGTGATTGCTGTGAAAAATAATGCTTACTTAAATGAGTGTGACATGTAGTGAAATTATGAGTATAAAATGTGAAATAAAGTTTACTGGTTTTTATTACTTAAAGCAGTTTAAGAAACAAGAAAAATAAGATCCTTAGGGACTGAAGGTCTTTTAGAGTACATTTATATCTGATTAATATATCATGATATATTTAAATTAAACACATAGTACCAGAAGAAAGGACATTTTACTCCTTATACCTTTCTTTAGACCTGTCTGGTTTCTCTGTGCTTTTTGTATAAATGGGACTATGGGAATTAAGTGCAGATAATGTGTTGCTTGGGGTTTTTTCCTCTGTGACAAATTGACTTGTTAAAAATAATTAAAATTATAATTAAAAATTAATTTCTAGGATAATAGTTTATAACAGGTACATGAACAGCTGCTCCTTCCTATTGTGTCCCCACTTTCCATTTTCTCAGGGAGCCACTCACTGCTGCTGTAGTCCCAGCATCCCCAGTTCTCCCTCCCTCCATGGCAGCTTGGCTGCCCCTGCCCCCTGCTTTAGCTGCATCCTGTCCCGCCGGGGCTGCTGCCTGCGCCTCGCACACCACCCCAGCAATTCCACTGCTGTTTTCTTCTCCATGATTTCCAGATCTCACTGCCACCGTGATCCCCGCCTGCCTTTCACAGCGCCTCTCACACCGATGCTCTGCGCCTGCCCTTTCCGGGCTCCTGGTTCCTGGCGGTGCCTCTTTGTGCACTTGGCACCACTGCAGGGAGCTCCTGCTGACAAGTCTGTCTGGACAGGACTGTTTCCATTTGGAACTAGCTGTGCAGTCAGTTGTCTGCAGGGCTGCTGTGTAAAACAGCTTTACTTTTGGACTGTTTGTCTGGATTTTGGTTTCTGAGTAGCCAACACCTGCTACCATACTGTTGGACATCTGAAAACCCTCAACAGCAGCCACTGTGTGAGCAATCAGCTCTAAAGCCTGTGTGCAGACGTGTTCAAAATGCTTCAGATTAACTGTACACATCAGATCTATGGACATTGCAGCAGATCTGATGCATCTTTGACAGTGATATATGCCTTATATGATACCTATGCATGTTTGCTCTCTGGGAGATCTGCAGAAATACAAAAGCTTTAAGAATGACATTATGGCTATGGCACTGTGGTGTCTCTTCTTAAAATTAAAACTTGCTATATGTGAACCAGTGTGGTAGAGCTCATCAGCTTGACTGCTACAGTGTTACCTCTGAACGGGGACACTGCGTCAGCATCTGCTTAGAGTAGCTGGCACCTAGTAGTAGTAGCCGCATGTTGTTGCAGTGTTCCTGGAGCAGCTCTGCAGAAAGTTGTAAACAGTCCTTTTGGTACTTCAGTCAGAGATCAGACTGAAGAGTGTACTGTCTGAATCACACCACTTCCCTCTGCAAGGTCTTCTGTGGACAGTGCTACATTTAGTGTCCTGAAACTATTGAAAATGCTGGGTTCAGTGCCTGATTCTCTGCCCTACCCTTGCTCTGTCAGGCAAGGCAAGCAGCATCCTGGTTTTAGAATTGCATGGAAAATTGTAGTTCCTAATGTCATCATGTAAAGATAATTTAGGTGAGATAAAATTGCTGTTGGTTTTTAGCATTTTGACTCTGTATTTGCTAGTGCTTTTGTAGAGTCCACTGATAGTTGATGTTCTTTCAGAGAAACCATCAGTGCTCTTCAAATCTTAAAGAATTCTCTCTGATTATTTTCCTGTGGAAGTTGTTGCCAGACAGGAAGTCTTAAAAGTCAAAGGACTCCTGAATTGAGGGGTTTGGACATGTTATTGTCATACCATAAAGAGATCTAAAGGAGAGGGGAGATGCCATAGCTTTGATGTGCCATGCCTTGAAATCGCATGGAGTGCAGGAGGCTTAGATTCTGCTGCAGGCTACTGCTGCAGCTCAGATAACTCTTTCATTAGCTGTGCTACAGTTACTATTTTGCCCATGACTTTGAATTCCCTATAATACAGCCTACAGGTGGCTAGACCATGGAACTTGCAGGTAATTCAACTGGTAATTTCCTTGTGGCTCAGCAGAGTGCATGTATTTTGGCTTTTATCACTACTAAAAGATTGAGCAACAGCAAGAACATCATAGTGTCAGTGCAAAGACCTGACAGCTGATGTGTACACATTTGAGGGATTTCAAAATTGATCTTCATAAATTTTGCTGTGAAGCTTTTTCATGGAAGAGTCAGAGTAGCAATCACAATCTGAGACATAACAAAGCAGTGAGGACTGTTTATTTCAGGCAAAGATAATGTCTCATAAACCTTCAGTGAGATTTGTTAATGCAGCAAAGCTTTCACTCCTCTTTTTTATAAAAAGACATCCTGACTTTCTCTGCTTGTGGCCTTTTAGAACATATTTTCATTATTCCATTGTCTTACAGTCTTGCACCATGAATAAAACTCTCAGTTCTAATACTTAAAGGAAGGGAAAACAAAAGTAGGGATATTATATATGTTTGTGGGATAATTGGCACGGAAAAAAGATTAGAATTTCATTTTCTTTTCCCGTGGCAGGCCTCTTTTAAGAAAATACATGATTTTGGAACTGGAATGCATGCTGGTTTGTGCAGGTGAAATGGAGGTTTACAGAAAAGTTCAAAAAACCATCTATTGATAGCAACTTTTGGTCCTTTACCAACATGGGTAACATTTGAACTGATGACCTAGAGGTGAAAGGCTCTGTATCCTGTTTATCTGTCTCCTGAGCCATGGATAACACAAGTTGACAAGAACTGTAGTAGAGAGAGGAAGTAACTGCAGAATCTGCTCTAAACAGACACAGTTGGCTGGAAAGAGCTACAGAGGGTTTAAAGTCTAAACTGAGGAAGCACAAAGGAGAAGTGTGGTTTCTTTGCTGCTCTGCCAACTGCCTAGTGGGGGCTGTGCACTTATACAATTGGAGCTTGAATTTAAAGTCCGAGATAAGGTCATCACACATTTCATACAGCTCTGTTACCATGGCCTTAGTGTTTGGATTTTGATATGTTTCTTGGGAGGTGGGTCCCAGCTGCTTCAAGTGGCTGTGGCCTGATTTGGAATAGTTAGAACTGGTGTTTTTGCAAGTCTTCTCCCACAGTAAATATTACAAAAAATCCAAACCCATCATACAGTGGAAATAATTCAGTAAGTCAAACTCCTAAGGTTGTTGCAGAATCTTCTCAAATCTTCTTTGAGATTAACTGAAGAACAGTGAGTACAGTGTTTCAGAGTGAGCTTTTTGCCCTGAAAGACTTGGATTCATTTTTTGACCTTGTTACAGGCTTTTTCCTAACTGTGGGAAAGGCAGAGTTGATTAGTTATTTAGGTTACTAAAACTCACTGATACAGTCATGCATCCTTTCCCTGCATAAACCTTCCAAGCATCCAAATAAACCTTAATACTTAAAGGATGCAAATATGAAAAATTCTTAAGTTATATAATTTGGTTCTACCCATATCGGTATGGAAGATATAAGAACAGATGAAATCGTGGTAATTTGATTTTGTTTTTCTCCATTGTTTTGGAAGAGTGTCAAAATGAAGCACTGGATTTTACCAGTAGCAAATCAGCACTTCCCAGAGGTACCATGGATCTGGCAAAAAGCCCCATCAGAATTTATATTATGGGGTTATTTGATACTGAAATGTCAGCTGCTTTCCTTGTTGCCATTCTCAAGCATTATTAGTTTGATAATTTCACTTTCTAAAAAAAATTCCTACCACATCATTATTGACAAAAATGGTAGTCCACATATTTTTTTTCCCCACAGGAGCTCTTTAATCTTATTTTCAGAAATACTGAGCCTTTGAGTTACTTTACGGAAGTTTCAGAGTTAGTAGTGCCTCTATTTCAGTTCAGGGTCATTTGGGCATCTGACAACATTTGTATGCTGGGAAAGTTTAAAACTTAAGTTTGAAGTTGGTAAGACAACTAGATTTAAAAACATACATGTGATAAAAGAATTTCAATTCCAATTTTAACATGTCATCTTCAGGATCTCTCTGGATATGATTTTTCTGTAGTATGATTTTAAAATCCCAAGGAACTCCCTAAAATGTGTTTGGTAGCAAAGTTTTAAGTATTTACTCAGTGGAAATGTTGTAAGCAAGAATACACAGTATTTCCTCTAAGGAAAGCACTAGAACTGGAGAATATGACTATTTTTTCTTTGTAAACTAGGTTTCTATCTTTAATTAATATAAAATTAGGATTTTGTCTCTTGTTTTTTTCCAGCAGCAAATTTTGGGATATAACTACACTTTTTTTACTTAATAAGCTTGTGTGCAAATAAAGTATTCTCAGTAAAATTCAGTCTTTGAGTTCATCTTATTCCTGATTTGTGTAATTTCTTTACTACTGTAGTTTAACCTGATGGGGCTTTTTTGGTAAGTTACGGTATTTTTGTTTACTGCCTCCAAACAACACTCTGCTGATAAAAATCTTAAAAGTTCTCTTTGTCATTTAAAGCATAGAGGGATACTTCATGTACACTAAAATAATAGTAATTTTCTTTTAATGTTGAGGTTTTTTTGTGTTGATATTCTATACAGACCTGACTGGTTTGTGCCTGGAGCATTTTGCAAAGAGTAAGATGATGCAAAACATTATTATTAGTTTGGGGGGGTTGGGGTGCAGTGAGGGTTTTTAATTTACTTTTGTGTTGTGAGTTGATTTTTTTCCTTGGTTCTTGCTGTTATTAAGGGTTCAGTTTTTATAGTTTGGAGATTTTTGTAAGATCCACTGGACAGTTTTATTGTTCTGATGTTGAAATGGAGCAGTTCTGCACAGTCTTATATGACCCATATTGGTGTTTCAAACTTGTGTCTTCAGTTTGAAAAAAATTACAATTTTTGCACTGAGGAGCATATTGTCAAAAGATCAGCTCAGAAGACTAGACAGAAGAATGCTGTATTTATATAAAAAATAACTTTGAAGATACTTCTTTAACTTATTTGTAGTCAAATAGGCAATCTTCACCTTATGTGATTGATAATACATGATGGGAACTAATAATATTGTCAAAACCTTCAGTATTGAGTTAAATCTATGGAAAGTTTTAAAATCTAAATGTGTAAATATATCACTCTGTGAAATGATATGCAAAACTTTTTGGTTTAAATCCTGACCTGCAGATGACCTCCAAATTAATAGGACTTTAATGCTTTATCAGAACAGATGTTAAAAGGGCAAGGTCCTGAGCTCCATATATGTGTAATTAGTAAGGGACTCTAGAATGGATTTAGAATGGATTATGTTAATTTTGATCTTAGAGCCAGCAGTCAAAAACCCTTCCAGATGAACTAACAGTGTTCTGATAAGCTGATCTGTATAATTTAAATAAAAACCTTTTATAAGATTTTGACGCTATTATGGTTTTATTCCCCAGAAGTCTCACCATGTGGCACTCTTGGCCATTTTCTATTTAGAAAAACAAAACCCACACACATCAACCCCCCAGACCTTTTCTTATGTGCAACATTCCCGTCACCTTATGTATATTTTATATAAACTAAGCATATAACAAACAAAAGCTCCTAATTTACACTTGAAACCTCTTTATTTGCAGTCTTCTGAAAGCAGCTCTGTTCTGGAATAAAAGAGAAGATTTTTCCCATCCTCCAGCTATGCTGAGTTGTTAACTCAGAAATGTCTTGATTAAGAAGATTCAAAACAGTGTCTTAATTTCAGAATTGAACAAGAAATCATGGTTATAGTGTTAGTCATTTGTTATTGTTTGTCTACTGAAGGAAACCAGAAGCTTGAATTGCATTTTTTGAAAGTGATTACTTACTATATTCACAAAGTGATTTCGAGAAACTAAAGAACCATAAAGGACACTTTTCCGGGTTTTCTTATTTGAAGGGATTTTCTTCATATTCAGCTTTTTCCCCCAGAATAATTTGGTAATTTTTCAAAACAGATGATGTCAGACTTTAAGGAAGAAAAAGGAATTAAAATTATGGAATAAAAGTTAAAATGGGTGAAGGATATTACTCCGTATTTGTGAAAAGAAGGGGTTGGAGCTAGGAGCAAGTTAACTCCATTTGATCAGAGTGTTTCTGCTTTTCCTATTTAAGACCAAGGTAGAAGGCATCCGTTTACCTTACTCTGTTCTAATTGGACAAACTAAATTCATTTTCCCAACTCCTCCCAGGGCTGAGTAGCTGGTAAGAATACTACATAAAGGGAAATTATTGTCACATCTGCAATTGACTGCTGTCCTACTCATGTTTAGCCTGGTTCCTCTCTTTAAACTGTGGTTGAGATCACAGGTTTGTTGATAATGGTACTTTGTTAATTCAATGTAGTTGTTTCCTGGATAGGATAGACTGTATTTTGTCAGAAGAGTTAATAGGTTTGTGGTTTAGAGCAAAATATGATATACTGCTGGGAAAAAAGCATTGTTCAGGATAGATATATACGTCTTTTCCAACACCTGCAGGCATGCTTTTTCAAGATCTTTTCGTTGTTTGGTGCATATACTGCAGTGTTGGGTGATTGGCAGTTTGTGTTTCAGGAAAAACCCTAAATGATAAAAAAACTCTAATCAGTTCAGTCTAAGAAGAGAAGATAATGATTATGGCTTTGGTGTTTCCATCCTGTAGGATGCAGACTGATAATCCAGGATACTGGGACTGTTGATCAGAACAGTTAATACAATAGGAGCCTACTTACAGTTTTGACTTGGCACTTAACTGGGTTTTTTTCCAAACTAAAGCATTATATGGATGACCTTTAGATTGTTAATTTTTCTAGGACTAGAGTAAATTAATTAGATGCATGTTGATTCTATATGTGATATTTATATATATTTGATAAATTATTTTGCCAATTTTTTATAAGAAGCTACATAATTTTATTTTAATCTCTTTGTAGATACTATTCTGCTTTGAAAACAATGGAGCAGCTAGAAAATCTGTATCTTCCTAGAGTTAGCCAATACCGCTTTTGCCAGATAATGATGGAAAATCTTCCAAAACTGCGTGAAGAAATAAAAGAAATATCCATGTCAGATCTGAAGGATTTCTTAGAGAGTATTCGAAAGCATTCTGACAGAATTGGGGAAACTGCCATGAAACAGGTAAGCCAACCAAAAAGAATGACTGCAGTCCTGTTGTTTACTGAACTTTTCAGTTTCATTAGTTTCCAATTTCCCCTCAAAGATTACAGTCATCTCACAGACCTCTGAGTAAAGGTGGAGAGCTATGAAATGTGAACATGTTGTGTGGTTTCTATCAGTGCCCTAGACAAGAAGAAGTTTCCTCTCTGAGAAAGGAAATAAAAATGCTGTATATCTCAGGTTTCAAGAAATTATGAAGTACTTTGAGTAAACTTCTGGACAGACTGTATCTCAGCAGCTACTGCACCAAAACAAAGAGCAGCCTATCCGGCTGGGATGAATTAGACAAAGAAATGTTGAGATAACTGCCTAGTTCTCTAAAGTGCTATTTGTACAGAAGACTGAGGTAAGAGCCAGAAGGAGACTGATACAGCTGGAGGCCTTGCTCCATCACAAAATAGTCTGCCACTTCAGAGCACTACTACTAGGCAAGCTTTAAAGCAGTTAATGCTTTTAAAATTTATTCAGAGAGCAAATAAGGTTTTCATTTGACTTCTTGTTGACAGAATGTGGGTTGGGTTGCCATTTTGTCATTTAAGGTTTTTGTAAAATACAGCATTGATTATTATAAATGGAAGTTAATTGCAAGGTTATGCTGTGCTGCTTTCAATAGTAAGGGCAATAGAGTGCCTTTGACCTCTGCACTTAGACTGTCTGCTCACTTAGACTTAACTGAAGACAGCAAAAAAGTGTGTGGGAACTCAGATACCTGTACTTCATTTAAATATTGATTCTCTGCAATTTGTGATCAGGAAAATTACAGATTGATTTTTAAAAATTTTTAAAATTTTTAAAAATTCTCTTCAAAATGTCATTCTGGGTATTAGGGAAAAGTTATACAGGATTCATTATTGAATTCATTTATCATCCCAAACTGATTAAAGGCAAAATCACTGGTGTAGGCTGAGGGTGTGCGTGCACCTTAGAGTTATACTGATGTGTATTCAATTGCACCACCTGTTTTTCATGTCCTAGGATATACACATTAGTGATGAAATTTGAATTGCATGCCTCTTAATTGATTCTACTCTTAAAACAGGCACAGCAGCAGAAAACCTTTAGTACTGCTCTTCAGAAGCAGAATAATGTAAACTATGGTCGGAATATGCATTTAGGTAGAAACAGGCTATTGGAATCCAAGAATGAAATCACATTGAAGCGAACATTTGAAGATGAGGATGAACATGAAGAAGAGGTAACTTTGTACTAAATCAGTTCATCTTTTTTAAATTGAATTTTGTAGGTTTATTGAACAAAACACACTGTCTTTACACTTTCTTTAGATGGTTAACATTGGAAAAATACACAGAACACCTTCAAGGTGTACCAGTCCAGATCAACATTTCAGGGTGAAAAATTAGTGCTAAAATATTAGTTGTATTAATGCCAGCTTTAGCATTATGTTTGAGATCATTCAGTTGCACAAGACTTTGAGTTATTCTGGAATTTAGTTGCAACATACATCATACATTACTTGCCCACTGTTAGTGGCAAGTTATGTGGCCCACTAGAATATTCTGGTGTTGCTAAATCCTACATTTTGGTGTTGAGGACCTCAGTTTAGGTAAGAACTCTTTCATCTGTCAAATACTCTGTGTTCCTAAATTGAATAAAACAGTCAGTATTTAGACCTTTAAATCTGATGCTGTGAAAACACAGAGAAAAGAGTGTGGTATTGTAACAAATAAAATTTTTGACTGTAATGCAAAAGGAGCAGCATTTGTTTTATTGTTTTCCATCAGAAGCCATTAATTTTTGAGTTCTTCTTATGTAGACAAACTCTGTTGTTAATATATCCCATTTTGCAGATTCTATGCTTATTATGTCTTCTTTTTCCTTTTCTTCTTCAGGTTTTAACTGCCCAAGATCTTGTAGACTTTTCTCCAGTCTATAGGTGTTTGCACATCTACTCCGTTTTGGTATGTGTTCAGGTGACCTTAAAAAGAGATTTAAATTTTTGAAGTTGCACATTCATTTTCACATTGTTCATACTCTTAATAGTTCCCAAACAGGCAAGTGTATTGCTTCTAGTGTTAGTATTTCTGGATGAATCAGCTGAGATGGATCTGGGTACTTAGGACATGAGCTCATGTACTTTTGTATGCATAATAAAGGACACTCCAGAACTCATTTATTACCTAGGTGTTTTTATATGTAAAATATGCTTGTTTGCCTTAATACTGGTTAGGCAGTTAATACTGCCTTACTTGGGAGTTCCCACAAGTGTTCCATATTACCCAAATATTTGGATGCATGTTACAAAACACAGGAATATTTAGTCTGAACCTTGTGGAAGTCAGAGTAGTAGCGAAAATAGGAGGCAAAATCTGGAGATTTTGACACGGTGTGCCCAGGCAGATTAGATTAGATTCAGTGGCAGAGACACAATAGCCTATTTTAGCTTCTGTAAAAGAGATGCAGTGCACAAGCTTACAAGGAAGAAAACTCTTTTTGGGAAACATGGTACGAAATTATTTGTTGTTTTTTTTAATCTTTCCTGTGTCTCAGTTACTTTTGAAGTCAGATTACTTATAGAATTCAAGTACCAGTGACACATAGGTGATGTACTTGTAAGTATTGCTAATCCTGCAGTCTCAGCTGCACCTGCCTTCAAGCATTTGCGCTGAGATGTCTTCTTTTTCTGGAATACTTGCAGCTATGAAAGCTTGCATATTGAAATACGGTTTAAAATGTAATTTCACTGTAACTTTTTTTAATTAAGAAAAAATGCAAACAAAAACATCATTAATTGCTCATCTCACTGAAAAGTTGAGAGGGACTGAAAGATAGGCTGTATATCTTAGGTAAGTAATGCTGGATTAGTAGGATAAAATGTCTGTAATAATTTGATTTGGAGACTTTTTAGAAGACCAAGTAATGGAATTCTAAATAGCAGTGGCCTATTAATAGGTTTATAAAGCAAAACCAAACCTTAAAAATGCTAAGCTGCTTTATAGTGCTTGCATACAGATTGAATGTGGTTTGGTAGATAGACGAGTCAATGTGACACTGATTTCAAATGGACAGATGGTTTCTACTGAATGGACATCTTAATGAGTTGAGTAGGATGTCACTTGAATTCCTCATAATATAATCTTTAGGCACAGAAGGTATTGTATTTTTGAGGATCGTGGTAGGAAGAAAAGTCTAAATCCACACTCATTATGAATCCAAAGAGAATAAGCACATATTCAATAAATCTCATGTGTGTCTTTCCTCAGGCAAAGCTAATGCAGCTAAGTGTTCAGATGTGTCATATCTTCACAGAAGCATTTTTGTAGCAATTTTATAATGCAGTTACTTTCTTGAATAACCTAGAGAAATGTTTTAGGAGACAATGAGTTTCAATTGTACAGTAATAGGCCATATGCATTGTCTATGAATATTAATATACTCCAAAAGTTATAATTTAAAAATGGACATGCTGTTTAAAATGCATAGTGTTGCTTGGCAAAATGTAGGCATGTGAACAAAATTTCTATTTACAGTACAGGCTCTAAGCTTCTCTACAGAAAAAGGTAATTTTTGTGTATTTCATGCATGCAAAACTTTGCTAGTGTCAGCTGGAGGTTTACATGTGGAATAAATGCAAAATATGTGCTTAGTTTAAGAGAATTCTACTTTTAAATTAAGAATGACTTTTTTCATACTGAGACAATATTCTTTTTTTGACTACTTATGTCTTTTTTAGGGTGATGGAGAAATATTTGAAAATTACTACCGAAAACAAAGGAGGAAACAAGCAAGATTAGTTCTGCAGCCACAGTCAAGCATGGTAATCAATACTTTCAGTTTTGCATTGATTTGAGTTGAAGCTAATGCCTAATGGTATTTTTGTTCCTGAACTTGTTTTCTTTTTCATTAAAAGCATGAAACAGTAGAAGGCTATAGAAGATACTTCAGTCAAATTGTAGGGTAAGTTTTCTAAATGAAAATTTATTTCAGTTTTACTGTGTTGATTCTTAATTCAACCTGTGTTCTCCTATTGCCTAAGAACTTTCTTCTGCAAGATTTAGTTTCTGCACAAATCATGTATTATTGCAGGATCTGAGCAGGAAAGAGCATCCAGATCCTACCAGCACGGTGCCCTACAAGGGCCCTCCAGCAGCCTGGGCTCCAGATGGCATGAAACAAACTTTTCAGATTTTTACTTCATTCTGGGTGAAGCACAACACCAAACCTACCAAAGTGTCACTGCTCCAGTGGGGAGGGTTTTGGCTATGCTTGGGTGTGAAAGGTAGTATTTGTTCTAATATTAGAAACAGTTTAATAATTTAAGTATTATTTTGTTCTAGTTTCTTTGTAGTAGAAGACCACATTTTACATGTAACCCAAGGATTGGTAACTAGGACATACACTGATGAACTCTGGAACATGGCCCTTTCCAAGATCATTGCTGTTCTTAGAACACATTCAGTAAGTGAGAAGTCTTATCAGTATTGCAGTTTGAATCCTCTTACTTCAGAGCTCTGTGTATTTAAAGCTGGGATAGCAACAAAGTGAAAAATTACACCTCTCTCATGTTTTCTTTTTCTTGTGATTAAAAATTGCTCAGATTTGGGAGGGAGCCTGCCAAGCTTTTGTTTTTCCCAACAGTATCAGGCTGTGATCCACAGCCATGGGCTATTTGCATAATCCTCCACTGATTTACAACTCACTGGGTCTTCCAAACCTTCTCTTAGTCGAGCAGTTTAGAATATGCAGAGTTAATCTGCTGTTATTATTGCAATCCTTCCTCATTAGTCTCAACTGACCTCTTCATTAGATCAGATTGAATAGTTCAGCACTGAAAGCACCACCAGGAAATAGTTCCTAATTATCATTCCAAATGCTCTGTTTCCAAAATAAACTCCACCAGCAAACCCTTGCAGCTCTCCCTTCAATGCTATAGTTGTGTTATGTTTATGTTGAAGTAAAGGTATTAGAAAAATTGTGTATCACTTGGGTATGTCAGTGCATTCAAGTGTGTCTCCTAAAGTTATATTCTTACCTTATCTGCAATAATGCTGGATGCTATTCCTTACTCCTCTGTGAAAAACCAATGGAATACACATTGTTCACTCAGACTGAATGATAAAAAATTGCTTCAGAGTTTACTATTGGTGTACCTTTTACTGTCAGAAAAAATACAAGAACTTTGTATTTCCCTTTTGAATGTTTGCTAGCATCATTTCCTTTATGCAATGTTTGTTTTTTTAATTAAAATTGATCTTTAATTCAATAAGTATTTTATGTTTCATATATAAAATATATGGGAAAAATGGGGAAAAAGTTGAGATTGCAACCATAGTTATCATAGGTCCTTTATTGTCAGTGGTACATGAGATGTTCTCATACTTTTTTTACTTCTTTTGAGAGGCTTATTGAGATGTATTCATCCAGCATTTTTTAACGCTAAATACTTTGCTAGTTAATTGTCTCCATGTGGATATATACACCTATATCAGAATATTATAAATTAAAGGTTGAAAGTAATGTAATCTCTAAAGAACTCTTCAAAGTCTTGTCATGCTCTTGGTCCCTATTTCTTCTCCGTATGTATAACTCCCATCAAACCCAATTCAATCAGAATCTTTCTAACATTGTCCTACTGAAGACTAATGTTTAGATAAATAAACCATACTCTTCCTTTTAATAAAGTGTGCTAAGAGCAAAACTTCAAGAAAGGTGAAACACATGTATATTGTTTTCAACCAATACTGTATTTTCATGCAGCTTTAAACTATTTTAATAGAATTTTTTTTACTTTGTCCAGTATTTCAAATGGTGAAGCTGAGGTGAAATCCTTATTTGTATGACTCCTCTGAAAATCAAGTTTCCATTTCAGTCATCTAGTAAATAACTTAATGTCTTGACCTTTTTATTATCCAATTTAATTATGAAATTGTTTAGAAAATATTTTATTAAGTTTTACCCATACAGCTGGAAAAAAATGTCTGAGGTGGCACAGCACTAGTTAGACCCAAGCTTGGTGGTCAAAAGAATGTCCTGTGGAACCTCTCTGATACTGATTCCACTATGTGCTTATGTTCCACTAAAATAAATGTAATTTGTTGATTTTGCAGTCTCAGTACACCATGCTGGTGCTTACTGAAATTTATATTTTAGTTGACTTTTTCTGAACTTTTACACCATTGATAGTTATATAAAAATTTAACAAATACTTTTATGTAGCTGGATTAACTAAAGACAACTTGTTTTTCACTAAGGCTGGAGAGTTTAACCTGTGATACTATTCTTTGAAAATGTATGTCCCATATTTTAAATCCTTTTATTAAAATCAGAATTTGTCACTTTCAGTCATATTGCAGTGATCCTGACCTTGTTCTGGAACTGAAGAATCTGATTGTAGTATTTGCTGATACTTTACAGGTACATACTGTATTATTAATTTGCCTGAAATTCTTGTAGTCAGATTTTAACTTTAGGTGAGTGCAGTGTTTGTGCTTTCATGAATCATATACAAATCAAACCCAAAATTGCACAGTAATATTAAATAATGTATTTCTTGCCTTAGGTCCTCATTTTCAGTATTATGAACTGAACATATGTGTTCTGGGCTATCCAGCAAGCATCAGTTATTCATATCTGTGCAAAATTAGTGTTAGTTTTGTTATTTGTGTACACTCTTGTCTATTAAAAATGCTTTACTTCTCATAAAAAAGAATAGCATTCCAGTTGTCATTAACTCTTTAGCTGAAAGACTAAGTGAACATTGTTGGAAAGTATTCTTGCAGTTTTTAACAAACAAGGAGAAATGGGGCAAATTTCCCAATGCATAGGATAAGTACTTTGGTAAAATTTTAATAGATCAGCATATAGTAATGTGCTAAAAGTGGTATAATTTGTGTTGTAGAAGTGTTAAGATTGAATATAAGTCTTACCTCAGACTTCTGAACTGTTGTAACAGGAATTGAGTCTATTAGTTCTTGAACTATCCCCTCTTCATTTTCATCCTTTAGGGCTATGGTTTTCCTGTGAACCGACTATTTGATCTTTTATTTGAAATAAGAGACCAATACAATGAAACACTTCTTAAAAAGTGGTCTGGATTGTTCAGGTTAGTATATCAAAATAGTTGTGCCTTTTGTGTTGCATCTATTGTTTTTGTCTGAGCTCAAGTTTTTATTACGTAATTCAGAAAGAATTTGTTAACTCAAGTGTTGTGTATGAATTGCAGGTTGGTTAGGACTAAGATATTCAGCTAACTAGAAGAAGAGACATCAAATACTGCTTCTATAGTTAATGGAAAGAGGGAAGGTCTCCAAAGGGACATTATTGGAGAAACAAGCAGGGGAGAGATGTCTCTTTCTCTTCTTTAGGAACCTGATAATTCCAGGTTATTGCAATAGGGCTTTAGTTTTGTAATTTAGATTGTCTTAATATTTACTGTTGGCTGATATGCATATCTGCCTGACAAACTACTGACATTGCCACTATGTTTTCGTGGTTTTTTTTAATGAAGGATATTTTCCACCAGTTCCTTGGGATCATTTGATTGAAAAAAATTGAAACCCAGGAATATGTCAGCCTGAGGCTGTACTCCAAAACCTATTTGCAGATAAGGTGTGATGTCTCAATGTGCAGCATTTGTTTGCCATAAAATGTTTTATTACAGAAAACCTTAATATTAAATTGACTACTTAAGGGTCTCCAGTTCCCTGTGCTTCTGTTATAGACATTTGACTAGTACAGAAGTGCAGAGGGTGCCTAAACAATGCCATGGCCATATCCTGCTTGAAGTTCTTTCAGTCATCTCCGCTGACCATATGTAGCTCTGGTACCAAAGTGAGACACTCTGAATATCAGCTTTAGTACAGGAAAAGTGCAGGTTTCCTTAAATTCTGGAGTGGATTAGTTGGTATTAAGTATTAGCTGTATTAAGTACATGTGAAAACACTTTTGGGTATTTTTTTCCTCTCTGATTAGGCATACTGTAAGGAGTTAAGATACATGAAGTATTTCCAAAATAATCAAAAATACTTGGGATGTGTAAAGTTCTTAAAACTTTTTGAAGATGCAGATCTGAGTGTGGTGGTAAAATTTATATTTATTTACACATTTTAACACCAGAAAATGCTATAAGTTACATGTCCAGATTTTTTTCATTTCACCTATTCACCAGGGATATTTTTGAAGCAGACAACTACAGCCCTATCCCTGTAGCAAATGAGGAGGAATACAGAATTGTTATAAGCAAATTTCCTTTTCAAGATCCAGAACTTGATAAGGTAAGGAAAACTTTTAAAGTTTGTGGAAATCCAGTTGAAGATACTGGGGACAGTAATGATTTCTATAATTAAAAAACAATTACAATTTGAAAAGCTAGGTTGATTAAGAGACTTAATCACCTTCTCTGTGTGTAATTATCTCGACATAAGTAAATAGGAAAATGAAAGGTTGAGTCATTTGTTCAGATGTTTGAGTGAATAATGAAACCCATTGTTTTGTAAACAAATTAATAATTGAGTTTAATTGATAAAGTCCTTATGTAATTATAATGCAATCTGTCTTTAGCTAAATTTTGTTGCAACTCGTGTTTATTACTCAGTATACACTGTTGTATTGCAAAAATACATGTAAAATAGAGATTGGTTAGAGACAATATTTTCTGTATTTCACTGTTAAATTTAAATATTTGTGTTTGAGCATGTGGGGCAAAATAAACATGGACTGTGAAATAATTTTGCTGTAATAGCACTGCAGTAGGATGTTCTTTTGTAGCCTCAGCCATTCTTTCATTCACTTCATAGATTCTCTTCATAGAAAGGTGATTAACATGTTCTACTATTCAAGTATGATTTTAGAAAAACCATTGAAATAAGAGGCTCATGATGGAGTCTGAAGAGGGGCACTGAGTCTAAGAACCACATGCCAGTGGGAGTAATTGCTGTAGGGGGAAGCTGTTTTATACAAGATCCATTGCTACAGATACCTGCGAAAGTGAAAAGCTGTTTGAATTCTGTGGTTCAGCAGGGATTTGCCAGCAATTGTAACAGCTGCTTGTCATTAATACAGCATTGCAATGAAGATGAAAAATTAAAGGAGGTTTTTATGTTGATTTTTGAATGAGATTCCAGAGTGCTTTCTGGATGCATTCCTCCATTAAATTAAATTACTTAGCCATTATAGGACTAAAATAAGTTAAATAGAACAGTAATCCCTTACAGTGTTGGAAGTATACTATACCCTGGATATTATTTAGCATGGCATATTTTGCTAATAAACTGCAGACATTTTTGTTTTGTACTAAATAGTTTTATCTGCTATACAGATACATACATATACATGTATGATTGCTACAAAGCTTTGGCTGTTGTTGATGGATGTTTTTTTCTTAAAGAGAAATTGAATTATTCATGGATGATACCAGTTGTTGATTATCTTTCTCGTGCATTAGTCATAAACAGAAAAATATTTTTTGTAAATGTTAAAAATTACATGTTCAGTGAAGAAATACCTATTTAGTCTGTGTAGATTTAATTGAATTTATTCACTTTTGTTCTCCCAAATACAGTATCAGCTTTAAAATCAAAGTAAGAAGCATGATTTTATTATTACAAACTTACTACTATTTCCCACATGTTAATCCAAATTCCTGAAAATAATTCAAAGTGCCTTGGTTTTGTTAACCTTAAAAAATAGTCTAAGCATTCTCAAGATACTTTGAGAATCCCAGAAGTGTTGAACTTCTCAAACTTTTTTTTTTGCACTGTTTAGAAAAAAAAAGTTTTTATTTTTGAACCTCTTATCTCAGTTATTTCTGTCTTGTTCATTGAGATTAAAAGCAGTTTGAGACCTGTTTTTTAATGTATATTTGTAAATTGCTTTCTGCAGGGGTATCTTGAATTACATAAAATCTCCAAACTTTATTGTAATTGAAAGAAGTGATAAAATACTATTCTGCTTATAAGCTGTTTAAACAGATGTAAACATAAGCTCAACACGTACAGCTTTGTATTTGATGGAAATCAGAAAAGGTTTAGATAGATTAAAATGTTGATAATGTTAAGTGGCTTTCTAGTTGTTGTGTTTAGTACGAAGTTCTTGTTGGAATCAGTATGATCTCTTATTTCCTCAGCAATCCTTTCCAAAGAAGCTTCCAATGTCTCAGTCAGTGCCTCAAATTTACATGCAGGTGAAGGAATTTATTTATGCAAGCCTTAAATTTTCAGAGTCACTTCACCGCAGGTAAGCTTGAACTGACAGGAACGTGGCTGTAAAGTAGCTTGTAACTTTCAGATGACATAAAATATGTATACTAAAATGTAAATATACTTTCTTGTGTACTTGCTTGCTGTGCTTGTTTCATAATTTACATATGTAATTCTTCATATATATATATGCACTATATAATATGTGCATCAGTAAGCTTAGCTTGGTGTGGGGAGCAGTTTAAAACGTTGCTGGAGTTCTTCAAACAGTATTGACTGGTTTGAATAATCTACAGAATATATTTAACAAAGCATGTAAAGATTGAAAAGAATACTTTGATACTGACCATTTTAGAAGTAATTGTTTAGCATCCCTGATTACTTCCTAGTGTTTCCCTACTCAGTGCTTCGAGTTTCCTTAGCCATGATTTCTCCTGCAACAAAGTGCTGTCTGCATGTTCTTTCCCTCTCCTATCCCACCTTTTTCTATGGAAAACGTCACAATAAACCCATTTCCTTTCCTCTTCTGGCCTTCGAAAGCTTAGTTTTAATTGCATAAAATAGAATTCAGAGATCTGAAATCTGGAAGGTATTTGTGCCCTTGTCACCCACTTCTGCACTGTTAAAGATGTAAATTACTCCCTTTCACACATTCTTAATTGATACTGTTTATAATTTACACGTACTAATGAGCACATGTTGACCTCCTTAGTAACTCATTAAAACCCACAAATTACTCTGTAGGAACATCTGTGTCAATAAACATGTCCAGAAACTTAAAAATAACAGATTTTGCTTCAGTGTTGAAATGTTAGTGGATAATTTGGTAGGTGAAAGAGGTGTTCTATCTGTTAGACCACAGAAAACTTGGAACAACCAGAATTTAAATGCACATAGAGAATTTTTAGCATTGAAAGTTCCCTTTGCAGGGAAGAAATTAAAATTATTAAGCATTGCTGTCGAAGTATTGCTACATACAGCATAATTATAAAAATAAACTTTTTTTTTTCAGTTCAACAGAAATAGATGATATGCTCAGAAAATCTACAAATTTGCTGCTTACAAGAACTCTAAGCAGTTGTTTACAGAACCTAATTAAAAAACCTCATATAGGTTTAACAGAGGTAAGTTTTGAAACACATATTCAAAACTATGGGTTTTCAAACAATCCTTGCTAAAACTATTTTTGTAAATATAGATACACAGATATTGACACCACGGTATAAGAAAATCAAGTAGTGTTTGTATAACAATTAAAAATGAAAATAAGTATAAAAAAGCATCAATAGCTATTACATTCATAAGAACAATACAGTTTTGAGTCTAGCTGGGACCAGGGATACCTTTTGAGAGACACAACAATGAAAGCATTTTGTGTTTTTTATGATAAACAGAGAGTTGCAGGAAATAAGCCAAATAAACATTTTTTTTACATGCAGAGTATGAATTGTGTGTTCTGTCTAGCAGATAGTACCACTAATGTTGAGTTTCTCTTTCTTTCTATAAAAAATAGAGTGGAGTGGGATATAAGATATACTTGAATGCATCATTCTGCAGAGAGTGTTGTGACTTCTTAAGAGCAGTTAATTTAAAAAAATCAAATGGCACAAATTATTATGGCACTGATATTATTTCAGCAATATATTTTCCTTTATTTTTCCTTTTTTAATTCTAAACTATCCGTTGGATTTATTTCACTGGGTAGGTGTCTGAAATCTTTGTTTTTGAAATGGTGTGATTTGTATTTAAGCGACATTATTACTCCTTAGTGGTATCTGAAAGCAAACTTGAAAACTACCAGGAAATGTTTGGTAACCTAAAATACTGAAATTAATTTCTATTAGCATTGTTCCTGAAAGAAGTAACCATCTACAAAATTAAATGACAATAGGTGATATAAAAAGATTTTTACAAGAATTTTCTGTCTCTTGTAGCTTGTTCAAATCATCATAAACACCACACACTTGGAGCAAGCCTGTAAATACCTTGAGGATTTTATATCTAACATTACAAATATTTCACAATTGACTGTTCACACTGCAAGACTTTATGGACTTTCTACATTTAAGGTATAGTATATCTCATCCATTATATGACTATGTCTGAAAAGTTACGTAAATTAAGCATTTTAAAACAAGAAGAGAGCAAAGCTGCTTGTCTTCTCATCTTTGTCTCTAAAATAATTCTGAACTCTTAAGCATGCAGTTGTAACACTGAGCAGATAAACAGTGGATTTTTATGTTATAGCATGATCTGGAATATGTCAGTATGTGAGAAGCCTCAATATTATCTTTCAAGTGCATTTTTTATTAAGTTGTGAAATGGCAGTCAAAGCTTAACTTTACCAGAAGTTTTTAATAGATTAAGCTTCAGTTTGTGTAACTTCCCCCTTTTTTAAATGGAATAAAGCAAAACAGCTGCCTTAATCTAAAACGTTTGTATCTATTTTTTATTCTACAGTATAATTATTTTGTGATTTATTTTCAAAGGGTGTAAGTATTAGTATAAAAGAAGTACTAGCAACTAGTGCTCAAACTAAAATTATTCTATGATATTTTTAAATTTCAAACTGCAAAACAAAAGTAAAAGTCATCAGGGATTCTACAGCAGCTGCAGCATGAACTTCAGGTATTTGGCATTTTTTCTGTGTACAAAGGAGAATGATTTCCCATATGTATGGGATAAAGAGAATTAATTAAGAGAGTTCTGTTTTCTGCAATTCATTTTATCTCTTGATGCAATATGTGGCCTATCCTACTGTAATATACCCTCTGGCATAGATGGTAAAAGGTGGGTGAGGTGGAATAATTGCAAGACACTTCATATTTCCAGTTGATAGTTAATGATTTTCCCATTAGCTGTTGCTTGTTTTGCTAAGGATTTAGTGCATAAGGCAAGACAGAAAGGTGGTGGCCTGGCAGCTGTACTTGGTTGCCATTGCCCTCCCAGCAGTAGTGTACCAAGAGGGCATGAGTGTCTTGGAATTTGTGTATCCATAGCTATTTACCTCTAAGGGCAATTCATTATCTTTTTGCCAATCAAACATGCATTCAGAACTACCTAACACAGCCACAGTCTTTGATTTCAGTAAGAGGTGAGATATTCTTTATCCTTGAATTTCATTTAATAAGTGCATTTGCAAGTTGCATTATATTTTTTGTAGATTGCTTATGCTGTTCAGCAGTTATGTTTAACACTACTACAAACTAAGTTCTGTTAGAGGGATTCAATACTGTGTCTGTTCTTAGTGAGTTTGCATTTCAGAAAAATATAGGATAAATGCTGACAAACAGAAGGAGTTTTTGTGTGTGTGGTTTCTCTCCTGTCTCCTTGCCTGGAGAACCTGTTAGCACAACGTTCTCCAATTATAGTAGAAAATTCTTTTCTTGTTAATCCCTCTTTTTTTCCCTTTCTATTGTAATGAAAAACTGCTCACAGTTCCCCAACTGGCCCCTCACAGAGTTTGGTATGTTCTGCTGTTATTAAATTCATCTCCTGGTGGCAAATTGTATCTCCTCCATTCTTTCAGAATGGTCAAAAATCTCCTTTTATTAGCAGCATTGGACACGTTTACTTTCCATGAGATAAGCTTCTACATCTACAGTGTATTTTTTTAATGCAAGACAAAACCAGAAGGACTAATCTTGCCATTGCCAGAAAATCATTTTAGTTCTTAAAGGCAATACAACCACTCTGTGAATGACTTAGATTAAAAAAAAAAATCTGTACACAAACAAAAAAAAATTGGAGAAAATTTGCTCTAAGCCAAGGCAGATATATTTGCAAGTCCCATCATTATAAATTGTTGCAACTGAGGTTTCATTGTTAATTAGAAACTTTAAATGTAGACTTGAGTTTAATTGAACCTTTCTTAGTCATTGCCATCTACAAAATAGTGGATATCCACATACTCCTTTGACATGATGACAGCTTGCCTGAGTCTTGCATGTTGGATTTGGAGAGCTGTTCAGTGAAGCCTTTCTCAAGTTGGATTGACAATAAAAATGCTATTTTTAGGGAATCATACTTTGATATTCATTTATGACAGGACCACATACTTCCTTGCGTACTCCTAAGTGCCTCTCAACCTAGGGCCTGATTGAAGACTAAATTTGGCACACTCAATATGAGGATGCCTTTAAGCTCAGATAAATGTGAATATTTTTATTTTTGCTTTTTGCATTTCTTATTCATGCTTTTCTCAATGCCATGTTTTTTGGATTGCTTTCTTCTAGAGGAAAGTAGCAATGGGAGTTTCATCTGCTTTTTGGCTACTTCATTATATCCAGCTATTTTTACCCTCTTAAAACCTTCAGCAACTGATGCATTTGGTTTCAATCAGATGTCTTACTTGAATTATTTCTCTATATCAGTTAAGAAAATTTTATGTTGAGCCAAAATAGAAAGATACTCAATATCTTTAGACTCCAGGCTGGCATAAGCACAACTTTCCAGCAGCACACACACAAGCATCTGTAGAGATCCCATTGGATCTCTGAGGATGTCCCTTGTACAAACGAGGCAGAGATGGAATTGTAAACTCAGCTCACAGCAAATACAGGACTTTGCTGTTCCAAAAAAACAGAATCCTGAGTGTAGCAGAACAAAAGTAGGAGCAAGAAGGGGAGTGCTCTGCATCATGGTATATGATGATCAGGATATTTAAAGGAGGATGAAAAATTATGACTATTCTTCAGATGTGCAGCTTTAAGACAGTAATTACATAAAAATCATATGGTTGCTTGACCTCTGTCCATAAAAGACAAAATTATAACGTTCTTTTATTATTTTCTTTGTAAAAGAAAAATCAACTTTGTGTCAGGGTTGATAAATTAGTGAGGCAGAATTAAAAGTGGTTGTTGTAAAGAAAGTAAACAAATTGCTTTGTTTTCAAATTAACTTAATTTGTCTGAAAACTTTTGATTATTCTGTGAACACTCATAGTGTTATGAACACTCATAGTATGCATTATGGGGGTGTTTTAAAAACCACAGCCTCAGATGTAAGACAGACGTTAAAGTACCAATTTCAATAAAATATTTTTTAATCTAAGAAAAACACTAGACTAGTTTTGTTGATGGATATAATTTTATCTGCATTTAATAATATTTTAGAATTCTGACAAGCATTGCGCACGTTTTTTTTCAGGATGCAAGGCATGCTGCAGAAGGAGAAATATATACAAAACTTAACCAAAAAATAGATGAATTTATTCAGATTGCTGATTATGATTGGACAATGTCTGAGTCAGATGGAAGAGCCAGTGGATACTTAATGGACCTAATTAACTTTTTAAGAAGCACGTTTCAAGTTTTTACTCATTTACCTGTAAGTGTTCAAAATTAAGTTTCATTTCAAATTATTTGATCATAGTTTTGTTTTAAAACGGAAAGGTTTGAACAAAAGGTTCTGGTTTTTGATTTGTGCACATGCTGACATGCATTTTTAAGTTTTTCTTAGCCCAGAAATATTGTCAGTATATCAAATGTATAACAGTATGTTGGTGGAGCTTACCCATCAGAATACTTAGAAAACACTTTCAAATACTTTAAATAGTCTAAATATTGTTACCAGCAACTAATTTACAAAGAATGTAAGAACTCATGCAGTTTTCTAGAGCCTTTTTGGTGTACTGTGTTGGTTTTGTGTGCATGTGCATTGGTTCAAATAATAGAGAATTGGTCTAAATCCTACATTTGTGCATAAGATAGTGGAGATCTTGTATTCTTCAAGGTTTTTAGCTAAATACTTTGATCATAAGATTCTTGATTCTAGTTAACAGAGCTTCATTGAATGAATCCTTGTTCATATAAATATCCTGTGTTATTTTGTCCCAGCAAAAAGGGTACTGTTAATTTGTCTTATGTATGAATTGTTACGTTCTGTTGTCTGATTTCCCCTTGCTTTCAGATAAAAAAGACTATTTCTAGTTTGGTTTACCATCATAATGGTTTGTAGCTTTATAGTTCTGGAGTAACTTCAGTAAGTAATTCAAGCAACATCTGCTTTTGATCAGCTTGTGGTTGGTTATAGTCACACTGAAGTCTGAGTGCTTTGCCCATCTGCAGTGCTTAGAAGGAATAAGTCCTCAATGCATAACATGTTTTGAGACTTAAGTCTGAAAGAAAAAATTTCTTTAAGTGCACAGCAAGATGTTGAAGTTGCTGGCATAGCAGGCTGATCTTGTCTTCCAGATATTCCACAGAGGCTGTGAATCTTCTGTCTCCTGTTCTTTTAACTGACTCAAAGACAAAGGCCACTCCAAATGGATCATGTGATAGTGATGTGAACGTGTCATGTGAGGCATGTGCTTCTGTGCCAAATCAGTGGAGCGTTTTTTGATAAAGAATAGCAAGTTTGTTAGATAGTGTAATTCATTGTTAGTATACAAAGCAGTGTGAGCAAATGGCACTGCTCCTCAGTGGCCATATGCATATGGCAGTCAAGGGTTGTGAAGTTTGTAGAGCAGGAGGTACAGAAGTCTGTCATGAATGTATGTTGCTAAATGGCTGTTCAGAAATGAGCCACAGACAAAATGAAGTTATGTGTTAAGGGAATGCAAAGAAGCAGCTGTGGCATTAGGACTTAAGAAGTGTGGAAGGTATAGAATTATAGAATTATGTCTGGGGGTATAAGTCAGCCTTTGGAAAAAGCTAGTTTCTGTAGAGAGGTTATTCTGTCATTTCAGACTCTAGTCAGGTAATAGGCAGGATGTAGAACTGTATGGACAAGTAGTCTGCTGTGGAAGAGGCTTCTTGTAATTTTTTACTTATCCCGCATCTCATTCCCTGTCCTGTCTTGGCCAGTTGTAAAAAAATACAGTCCTGTGAATGTTGTGTGAGCTGTGGAGTTGATATGAAAATGTGTGCACACTATGGTAATTCTAGTTAGATTTCTACTAGTAAGTTATTCTTGTTAAGAGGAAATTTATAGTAAAAGTATTTTCCAAGATTAGCCCAGAACCAGGTTCTACAACTCATAAAAATCGTAAGCGCTTTGGAGTGATAAACTGAGCTAGATTTTTCACATGCTGTAATTAAAATTTGGAATAGCTTTAGAATTAATTTTCATTAATGAATTATTCCAATTATGTCACAGTGTCATTTCCATAATATTTTTTTATGGCTGGAAGAAGCATTCCACTGTTCAAAATAGTTTATCAGAATTTTTTCTGTAATTAGCAGTCAAAGAACAAATTCCTAGCACACTGGCCACAATTCTAGTAAGGAAAAGGGTGGAACAAGTAGAAAGGTGTCTTCTCTTCTACTTTTACATACCCAATTGTGTTAGAGGGCATTGGGCTAGGACTAGGGACACTAGTTGGCCACACAGTAGTTCTTTGTTGTCAAACTCCAGGGTCACTGACTTTCTCTTTGGTATTGTTTCAAATGCCAGTCTGCCTGTAGAAGTGTTATAATATGTTCTTTAAGAATTTTTTTGTTGCAGTCAGTGGGTTCCTCTCATTAGAATCTTGTTTTATTTTTGCTGTATGTATAAGCTGTGTAAATGCACAGGAGTGTGTCTCCCTTCGTGCTTTCATGTGGGGCTGCGCTGAAGTATTTCTGTACCAATGCAGACATAACTTTCCAAAAATGCATTTTGTGTTGTATATCTGTTTTATGCAATTTGTATTATTTTCATGGGACTATTAGAACTCTAAATCAGGTAGACCATGAACTGTACTGAATCTGCACACAAAGTGACATAAGTTAGTTGGGGTCTGATATCTGCTGAATCATTGGAAATGTCTTGTGTCTCCAAAGCATTTTTTCCCCTCTCAAGTTTTGCAAGTTAGTTTTCTCCTCTGTATTTGTTTACTGTACTTAAGAAGCAATTTAGGAAAGGAAAGCAACTTTCTTCTACCCACTATAAACTTATAAGTTTAATGTTAAAATTTAATGGGTCATGTTATATTTAGATTCTTACTATCCTGAGCCATTTTAAATCTTGCTTGAATAAAGTATGTTAATAACATACAGATAGCCTCTGTAAACCATAATGGTAAACATAGCATTTATTTTTTAACCTAAGACTTTTGGAGTATATTCTTTCTTGTAATGAAAAGTTCTGGAAAGACATTTCAACAGACACTTTGAAGTCTGTTACTTTGATATTTTGGCTTACAATTCCTTATTACAGAAAAACACATAATTGCCAAATTAGTATTATTTAAGTGATAATCTCTTTGTTACACTTCAACAAAATACTATATAAGTTCAGAGGTTCTAAAAAAATAGTATTATGTATCTATAATTGTTCTTTTCGTATGCTTTTTCTTATCTTTTATTGCTACCTTTTTTTTTTTTTTGAAGTTGACAGTACGTCTAAATTTTTTTGTTTTGACTGCCTTACTGGTTTCCTTCTCAGCATAACAACAATGACCATGCAGCTATGTCGGTAAGTAGATGCAAGATGAAGAAAAAGCATGTGAACAGGAAAACTATGAACTGCCTGCAGGCTTATTGCTTCAATTTTTAATCATTTAATAAAAAGACCCTTTCTGTTTTGCTGATAACTTGCTGTGTACCTTGTACCTTGTGTGGATGCATGCAGGGATCAGGTTAATGACTAACACTGAGCTTTCATACACTGGGACAGACAGCAGGAGTCCTAAAAACCTTGCAGAAGGTTGATAAGAAGGTGCCTTGCATCCCAAATGAGGTAACTTAGAGACTGAGACCTCTTGAAAGAGAGGTCAGGTATCAAAATACAGCTATGAGACTTGCATACAGAATTAGGATAGAGTGATACAGCTGAATAAAGAATCAGTGAAAGTTCCATCGTTCCCCTGCTACATTTGTCTGGGGTCAAGAGAATGTGTGTATTGGTGTTCATTTGCTTTTGAAAAATTTTTTTAAGAAACTGATTAATTGCATTTAAGAGTTCTCCCATCCCCTGATTATTTTCATGCTGTAATGTTTTTTCATATGAGGAATTTATTTTGATTTGGCATAAGCATTGTCAGGATAGTGAAAATGATGAGGTTAATATGACTAAATTGCTAAAACTTGGAGCATGAATCTCGCAGTAGTCTCCCAAGTTGTTTGGAGCCTAGAGCAGAAGTTAACTAGTGGAGGTGTAGGGAGGTGGAGTTTTAGTCTGTTAAAGAGAAGGCTGAGGAGAGATCCAGTGGCAGCCTACAACTTCTTGAAAACAAACACAAAACTGATGGAGCCAAACTTCTTGGCTGGACTGACAAATTCAGATATGGCTGTGGTCACAGGTTGAAGCCTGGGAGGTGGAACTTTGATATTAGAAGGAAAGTGTGCTTAAAGAGAGTAGTGCAGTGTTGAAGGAGATTGCACAAAGAGGCTGCTGAATTCCCATCCTCAGTAACTTTGAAGGGTCCACAGGAAAAAAGGTCAAAGGACCTGAAGTAGTGTTGGCAAAAGTGGTCCAAGTAGAAGGTTGGACTAGTTGACAATGGTGCTTCATTCCAATCAACACTTCCATCATTTGAATACTCAGCATGCTGGTGAACTGACAAGCATTAGCTCTGGTGTCATGAGCTCTGTGTTTTGCGTAGAAATATTTCCTGGTAGTTTTGTATAGGGTCTCAGGCTGCTGGTTATTTCATGGTCGAGGGCTAGCAGAAGTTCAGCAATGTAAAACACAGAAGCTGTGTGGCTCTGGGAAGGTTATAATTGGAAAGTCATGCAGTTCTTAATGGTTCTGTTTTCTGAATTCACAAGAATTTAGTCTTTTGGGAGTACGTTTATGTTCCATTTTAAGGTAATCTTGCAGTTTATAGTGCCATTAGATGATTTGAATCAAAAAGCAAATTAAAGTTTCATTATACAGCCATTAATTTCATGAAATAAATTGGATGATCAAATTTGTTATTACGGAACTACCCTTTTTAGTTTTATTTTGAAGAGTTAGGGAAAAATGTTTCCTTGTATTTCCAGATTAATTAACTTGAAATTATATGGGTCTATATGTAAGTGGTTTTAATCTAAGTTGAATTTTTATTCTAGATATGTGCCTTGTCAATACAAAGTTGAAAAACAGTGGCCATTGAAAAGTGACAGTTGCAAATTACTTTCAGTTAGGTATTTTTAAATTGTTTTGGTAACATTTGGGGCAGAGACTGGAAGTAAAATTGATTCGTAAAAGTTCCATTCATGTTTTTAGTATACTTGTATTCTATCAATAGTTCAAAAGTTTGAGTTTTTAACCTTGAGTGATAAAATTTGTATGTTTAATTTATTTGCATTTTCAGAAAGAATAACATTATGTTATTTCATATTGCTAAATTAATTCTTCACCTTAGCATCTTAGATTTAATGGGTAAGTTTTGTTATTTTCTTTTTATGCTGAGGATGGCAGTTTGTGTTATTTTATTGTTTCTGTGATTGGCAGCAAAAGCCTAATTTCACAGCTTGCAGTGAGGGTGAAGGGGTGGTGGTTTTCTGCAGCTATATTCAAAAACTGTCAATCAACAGCCTCCACAGGCTACTTAGAGAATGGGTTTTCTTACTGACTTCTGCAACTGCTGCTTCATGCTGTCTTTGATTGGCATAGCCTGGCAGGGAGGATGGATGAATCTGTCACTGGCTGGTTAATTGTGTTGCTGGTCTCAGCCTGACATCAGGTCTTTGACTCCTAAGTGGCTCAATACAAAACAAATTAGCAGATTGTAGTCATATTTCTCATTCTATATGCTTTGACTTTGTTGAATGCAGTCCATAAATCATATTGACTGACACCACAGTGAATGATGAAAGCTGCTTTTGAGACAGCTAGCATGGGCTTTAGAAAGCAGCACTGCGAAGGTGCCGTGGAAGGATGCATATGGCTGACCCTTTGGGAATTTCCTAGGAGCCAAATGTCTCTTTACTACAATTGTTCTTAGGAGAAAAGCTTTTGGGTCCTATAAAAAAGGATTTAATATGTCAGCAGATTCTCTTTGCAAGCTCCTTTGAAATATAAGAAGTTTGTCTAAGGGTTTTCTCTTTTTACAAACTTGTATTTCAGCAAAATGTGGAGGCTGGGTGAAAAAACAGTTGCCTTTAACACTGTTAGCAGGTGTTTTTGGGTATAGAATAGGGTCCTTGTTTCCTAAACTTTACACTGACTGAGTGGAAGAATAGGTTTTGTAGATAGGAGCAATTAGCATAGGCGCAGCAGAGACAATAGTAGTGTCTCCAAATGGGAGGCAACTGGGGCAAATGTGAGAAGCCTGCTGAATCTCTGCATGCTGTTGAATATAGGTATTTAATTGCTACATAACCATGGCCACCCCCACCCCCTTAAATAATAATAGTAATTTTAAAAAGCAAAAAAACCAAGCATCAAGATTGTTTTAAAATTAACTGATATTTGTTCAATCCTGAAAAATAAATGTTATTGCTATGTTCACAAATACTTGTATTTCCTCTTCAAAATGCTTTATGAAAAATTGACAAGGAATTGATGATGTGGTAGATGTTGGAAATTTGGAGATGAATCTTTAACTAGATCCTATTTTTCAAACACAAATGTTAAATTTATTCTTTTCTTGGTGTCATACCTCCAGTGTCATTTGAACTGGGAAGCACTGAATTTTGAAGAGGATAACATAGTATAGTTCACATTTCTCTTAGTTAAAATTCAGCATTTTGATAAATATACGTAGATTTATTTTTTCTCTGAATTTGAGAATATTAAGTGATTTTTAGTAAGTATCTACTGTGTGTAGTAAACTTGTAGTATTTGTTGATGTGTCATTTGAACAATAAGCCTGTAGTTCAAGTTACATAGTTGGAAATAGTTTATATGTTAGGATGTTTCCATTTTATACTTCAAAACCAACCTTAAATGTACATGTATTTATACTTATTTAAAGTCCGAGTGGGTTTAGCTGTGTCATTTCTGTATTGTAACCATTATCTTGTGCTCCAGTACTATTGATATTTGCCAGAATGTAACAATTAACTATACATCTTGTTAGAAATTTAAAATTCTGTCATCTATTTTAAGATAGCAGAGGAGTACACATGGTTTCCATATGAAATAAACTGAATGTTAAAATTTTTCATGACAACCTATTAATCTGGTTCAACTTTTATTACATTATAGTGGCAGCATAAATAGGACATGGAGCTGATTTGATGGAGCAGTACATTAAACAGAGATGCACTAGTTGTTCCATTAAATCAAAATGACATTTCCATTAAGTATTTCAAGCGCACTACACTGTAATTACATGAACTGTGGCCCATTTAGTCCCCTTCTCACCTCCCTTTTTCCTTCCTTTTTTTGCTTATTCTTTTTTCTTCTTTCTCCCCCCCATTCATATTGATATTGTTCTGCTTGGGGAATAGAGCTGCATGTCTCCCGGTATAATTGCTCTTGGGTTTGGGAGACTTTTAAGCATGCTGTTCTTGTATTGTTTCCTACATTCTTTGTTGTCAGTTCATCTATTTTGCTCAAATATGTTATTTGCTTTTCTCAGATTTTCAATTAAGAAACTGACATGTCATTTTAATAAAAAGCTCCTTACAGTTCAAGGTGTCCTAATGCTAGAAAAGAATTATCAACAGGCATTTAATGTTTCAGTGTGAATGTGAGGAGAGTTGAAAGCTTTCTATTGTATTCACTATATTTTAATTACCTTTTAACAAATAATGGATTTTTAAAGTGTGAAATATTTGGGGCCAAATTTGTTTACTCTTATGAAAATTTTCATGAAATTCAATCATCTTAGCAAGTTGACTTATTAAGGACAAGACCTGGCTTTTCAGATACTGGAGCAGAACTTTGCAAACTTTTTGGGACAGTGAACTGTCCACTATAGTTGTTCATTATTTATATGTGTTTCTGGGAGTTAACAGTGAATTGATCAACCTGACTTTGCAGAAAACAGCTGGGGAACCATTACTTTAGAGAAACAGGTGACATCACTGTACTGATGAGTAGAAGTAAAACAATAGTGCCATGTGCTCCAGTAGCTCTGTTATGTTACTATGATTTCTTTTGTGTAAATATGTTGTTACCTTTGTTTCAATATCATTGTAATGTACACATCAGTTGAAAAGAGTGATTTCAGTACATTGAACTACAGAGATTCGTATAGTTGCATTTGATACCCAAGATCACTCTGTTTTAAGAGATGGCAGTGCTGTGAATAGAATGGTGCCATCTGGTTTGGTATCTGGTCTCAAGTGGTTTTCTTAACTTTAAGGTAGAATTTTGTTATCTTTAAATTTTATTGTACTAAATTGTAATTAATTTATTCAGGTTAATGTCTGACTTTGTGTTTTAATTTCTGGTCTCATATTGGAAAAATTGTCTCAATTGCTTATAGACGATGGGGAGAACAATATTGCCAGCTAGACTGTGATTGGGAAATTATTTCTATTTTGTACAGCAGAGGGCTACATTTCATTTTGTAAGTAGTTGGTCACTGGCAGCACTGATTTATTAAGCATCTGAGATAATGGATTAGCATGAATTTTTAAAATAATTTAGCAGTAAACTTCAAGATGGGATCTGAGCAGTTAAACTACCAACAATTAGCACTTACAAGCTCTTACAAGAAATGCCCCAACTAACTGCAATCATTTTGGTTTATATAAAGTTGGGAGTTTATTTAATTTGCTATTGTTAAAAACATGCCGCATGTTGATTTTCATTACATCCTTGCTTTCATTCTGTTTGGGTTAAAAATACTTAAATAAATCCACAAAGCTGTTCATATGCTTCAGCAACTTTAATTGTCATTGTTTTGGAAATGTCCTTGTATTCATGAAGACTGTTGGATTGCTGGAAGAAATATCAATAATTGCTTTAACATCTATTTAATCTAGTTCTCTGTTTGATCTAATAGAAACAAATCTAATAGGTCAAAGAAATAACAGGAAGTGTGATCTCTCTCCTCCTAATCTAAGTTTTGTACCATTGAGACTTAGAATGTATATTAAAATAAAGTCAGATGAGCAATTCTTTAGTGACATATCATTTGTTTCTATTGTAAAACTTGTTGCTTTTTCTACTAGGGAAAAGTGGCCCAGACAGCTTGCATGTCAGCCTGCCAGCATCTTTCAATGTCCCTAATGCAGATGCTACTGGACAGTGAATTAAAACAAATAAGCATGGGAGCAATTCAGCAGTTTAATTTAGATGTGATACAGTGTGAATGTAAGTATATATTCCCATCTGTATTGGTCTTAACATTGAAAAAAGTTATTTAGTGTAAGCTATATAGTGATCCTTTTACATAATCTACTAAAACTTTGCTTTTATTAAAAATAATATTCCAGTACATCTTCTTGTAAAAGTATTTATAAGTAAGTATGTTGGCATTCCTGGGAAATTTTTTAAATGAAACTTTTCTTTTAACTAAAATATCTCAATTGAAACTTACATTGTTGTTACTCCTAATGGGATTATAATCACTATATCCAGTAAAGATTCAGTTTAGTAAAAAAAATTGCCCAAATATTATTTTTAACAGTCAAGAAAAAAAGGTCAAATGTCTATGAAATTTTAATGTTTCCTCTGGAGTTCATCTATAATGATACAGATTTTAAATGTGCTGTTATGTAGTGTTTCCTCACTCCTAGAACTGCTACTGTCTTTCTGTGCAGAATAATGGTACTCATTTAGTAAACAACAGATGTTGTTTAACTGACACTGTTTAAAATGTGGTATCAGAATTATTTTATAAACTGGTTCAATACAGCACTGAAGGCAGCATTAATTACCTCGTGTTTTGCATGGAGCTCTTGGCTCAGGGTGAGCTGTTAATCTGTAGGAAGGAAGTTCCAAGAATAAGTGTTAGGGATGGCTGTATAGTTGATGACTGAGATACAGTGGAAATGTTCACTAGAGATTTGTTCAATGTGTATTTTTGGATTCTTCTGCTCTATTTCTGTTTTTTTGTTTTGTTTTTTTTCCCAAAGTATCTTTTATGTTATATATTTGAAGCGTAGATCTCAATGATTTTGGTGACAGCTGTAAAATGAGGCTGTTATACAAGTCAGATCCTGAGGCTTTTAGTTTGGATACATGGAAAAAAATTGGTGACTACTCCATTAGAAGCCACCTATGGGAACCTGAAAATTTAATTTCAAGCAATTTGGTTAGTATCACAAAAGGTTCTTGTGGGAGTCTAGAGACAGACTTAGGGATGTTTTTGACATTTCAACCATATACTTGTCTTTCCTTCTCCTGCCTTATTTGTTACATTCCAGCTGAACTCAGTAACAGGTAGAGCAGGCATCTTTCTGACAGTCCCTCACTGTCCAGCCTTAGGGCCTTTCAGGGTCAAATTGATAGAATATTTGTGATTGTGACATTAAAAATCTGTTCTTTTACAAGTTAACCAAACAGATAATGGCTTGACTTTTCTTATTTTTAGTATGCTTGATGTTGCAAATTTAGTAGTGTATTTTTCAGGTAGGTACATAGGAGTGTGTTTGTGCATTTGTGTAGTTTCCTAGATATAAAAAAGATACCAGTTGTTAAAAGAGAAATTATATGGTATTCATAATACTGACATCGTAATCATTCATTTTAACAAGGTGAATTAATGCAACCACTAAACCATCATGTGCCTTCTGAACAAATAGGGTAGCAGTGAAGAAAACTTGCCCATTACAGTATTATTCTAATTGTTTCTAATATTTAAAATATCAGCTGTGAAGAAGACAGTACTTCACTACTCTTTGTAGATGACCAATGCCCTGTTTCACCCTGGGATTTCTAGCAATACAGGGGATAAAAATGCATGTCTTGCAGGTGACTTTCACAGTATCTTCTCAGTAAAGAAGGGGGAATTCCACTGTTTCTGACTTTGGGTTGTTTTCAGACCTTTTTCTTCTCAGGCCAAGGTTGATATGTGCCCTGATTAGTGTTCTCCTAATTTCTATTACAATTCTGTCAACCATCTTTGGTTGAGGCACATCAGAAACTTTATTCAGGGAAGAAGTCTTAGTAGAGTTTTATTTAATCTAGAATTATAACATTTCATTATTTTAAAGGAAATAAAATTATATAACATATATATAAAATTATATAAATAAAATGATATAACATATTATATATGTAAAATTACATACTTTTTCATACGTAGCTGTTATTCTGAGTATATGGCATGGACGGGACATACCAAAACTTTGGCCAAAATAAAAAAGTTTCAGAAAGCTAGTAACTTAAAAACTGAAAAACGCATTTTTCCACCACTGTGTAATTTCTAGCATGGGCTGTATAAGTGCTAATAGAATGAACTTCGTTTCTTCCTATGTGAAAAGCTTTTAAAGCATGTTTGGAAAAAAAAAAAGGTTTTGCACAGAAACAGAAACCCTTTGAGTAGTTTAAGTACAATTATGGAAGCTTGTCAGAATAGTGTGTTGCAACAAACCACATTTTGCAGTCTGTGGAATAAAAGAGTGACACAAGATTTTGGTCAGACTGCTTTGCTGATGTGGTTTCATTCATAAGGTCCATCACAGGCACATTCCAGGCCTCACTGTGATGCCTGTGATTTATGTTCTTGCTCATCACCCTCCCCCAGCTTTATTCTTTGATGCTTTGGGATTAATGGATACAACAGTGACATTTCAATTAGTGCTTAGAGTGTGCGAATAATTCACAACTGTTGGGAGTTTTCTACTGTATTGTATTAATGGGCTTGACATTTTACTTACAATGGAGTATACTCAGATGAATTTTGAACTAAGAATTTAGATGACATGTAGAAAATTATTAATATCTGAACATAAACTTATAAAAATTCTTGCCAATATTGTGGAGTTTTTTTAATGATCTTTAACATTATAATATTACTCTTTCTAATATGAACTGGAGAGATCTAAATAAAATCAGAAAAATGTGATAATTTGTTATTTTTTTCCTTTTTTCTTTAAAAGCAATCAACATTACAAACAACAGCCCAGCAGTCTGTTAAAGTCAGTAAGTGCTCCTCTTAGAAAAAAAAAAAGTTTTCATCATCTCGCTCTTCTAGCACGTTTTTTGTTTCCTTCCAAATGTTCCAAAAAGATTTGAGTTTGATTTCAGTTTGTCCTCTTCTAATGAAAGTATTTCTCTACTTCCTCTGCAAATTTTATAACCTAGAACAGTGTTTTACCCCTGTATTTTGTACCATTCTTTCTCAGTGGTTATTTTCACCAGGATGATTGAGATTCCTGAAATACTGTTCAGAAAATAGAATGTACTGAGTACCATTGAATATAATCCAAAGAGTAGTCTTTTGCTTGAATATTACATTTTGGTTCCCCAAGGAAGGAAATGGTTTGGGAAGGGGGTATTTCTATTTCTTGAAGATGAAATTCAAATGTGGGTTAATGTATTTCACTTTACAGGAAGGAAGGTATGCATAATACAGAATGAGCTTTTCAGAGACACCATCCAGATCTACTTAGCCTACATCAGCTTCTTATTAAGGAATTTGAACTTGTCTAAAGTTGTAATTGTTGGAGGAGCTAAATGTTTTTGTTTTTTTTTTTATTGATATGTTTTAACATAGATGAATTGTGAGGCAAGATTAGTTCACAGAATGAAATATAGGTGAGTGGGCATCTTTCTTCACGCACATGTGAAAGGGTGAAAAGGTTTTGGGTCTTGCCTATAAGCAAGCAAGGGGTAGTGGAGAGTTAGTGCAAAGCTGGGTACTCAGTGTTTTCCTGATCAGCTCTCTGTGTGCCTTCCTGGCAGTCCCTCCTTCCCCCACTGCCTGCAGAGCGGCAGCATCCAAGGGCAAGTGACATCCTGACCAAAGTGTTCTCTGCTGAGCACACACAAAGGTGGTCTCCAGGTGGGCATGCCAGAAGCTGAGGAGCCCAGATCCTATATTTCCTTGAAAAGGCACCACATTATTCTCTGGAGGCCCCTTGCTTTACCTGCCTCCTCTCCCTTCTGGGCAGTCAGGTTAACTTCACTGGCTGGAGGCCATCCTTCATCTGCCGCTCACATATGGCAGCAGGGGCGGCGCAGGAAGCAGCGAGACCTGGCTGGAGCTGGGGCTGCTGCCTGGCCAGCTGGCAGCTCCCTCAGCAAGGCTCCCTCCAGGCCTGTTTGAACAGCTGGAGCATCCAGCAGGGCTGCAAAGTGGCTGAGGCAGCTGAGATAGTCACCGGATTCTCTGCTCTTCCTTTAAAAATACTTCTGTAGCTTTGCTGTCCCTCTTGTGAGTCAATGCTATGAGACTGGAGTTAAGCTGTCCTCATTTAGCTTTTGATTCAAAGTCTGGACTCTGGTGTTTCATTTCTTCCACTGAGCAGCAAAACTATTTGTCAAGAATTAGGTACTGAATGCCCAGACCAACAGTGAGGCACAACCAGATGATGTCTAAAAGACGGGATTTTGAGCCAATAAATTTAAGAGACCTGTTAATAAATCTAGAATTGTGTAGAAATTCAGTGCAATTTACAGTTAAAGGTGTCTTAAATTCCGTTTAGTAGATACAGCCTTTATGTTAAGATCTCCATTAATACTTATATGTAGATATATGTCAATTCTCATATATCCTGAATACAAAATGTAATTATCAAAACAATATATTCAAAAGAAAATGGACTGAAGTAATCTTTGCAACATTTATATTCATCATTATAATTTATGTGTTACTCCCCAGCCTTTTTTTGTATATTTGTTTCATGTTATCCTATCTTCTTTATATTTCTAAACCATTTGTTACGAGGAATTATGTTGGGATTGTACATTGGACCACATTGTTTTTGTTCTAAATACACAATATCAGCAAAGCAGAAGAAGAGAAGATTAACAAAAACCTTGTGAATACCAGATTCATATAATGTATATTTTCAACTGATTTTTCCCAAACATTTGAGTTTTTGATTCAAACTGCCAAAAAGCCAGTTGTTTGCCCTTAAGAGTGACAGTTTAATAGTGATCTTTGCATTTCATTCTCCTATATTATAAAATTCCAGAATGCTTTTATGCACATTAAGCCAAACATCCAACCAGCCCCCTACCCCTGCAAATCCTCTTTAAGCCTGGAATGATTGTAGGGGGTGAATATTTTAAAAGATGTATATATGACAGTGTTTCATTACTATCTAGAAAAGGGCCCTTAGGACAAAGACATTAAGAATGTTAATCCTGTTCTTATATCTTCCTAATATGCTGTGCAGTAGAAAATATTTAATTAGCTTTGTAAAATTGTTAGCAAAACTTAAAAGCCCTGTGCTGAGGGTGGAGGGAGAACTGTCTGACTGTTACCATAAGTAGATTATCTTTTTGCCCTCTGAACTAATGAAATTATAATAATGAAACAAATTCTATTGTAGTCACCTGTCAGAGTGTTCCAAATGTGAGAATAAATGTTTGTGCTATAATGAGTGTCCCTAATGTAAATGCATTCATAGTATAAAATTGCAGTTTAAGAGAACAAAGCTTATACAACAATTAGGTTTGGTACATTATGTACTTCTTGTTCTACAGCTGCAATGCTAGTAAGTATTATGTAGAGAAACAAAATTATTCTGCATTATTTAATGCATTAGGATAAATTTCAAACTCTCTTAGCCTGATGAGCACATAAAAGATGCAAATATTTGCCCTATGGCATGTAAGAGTATTCTGCTGCAGGAAAATATCTCCCCAAGTAAAAAGTGCCAAAAGCTAGCTGAAAAGACTTTCTGAAGGTCACAGTTTTCAGTTATATTTACTTTTCAGTTCTGTAACCCCTTTCTTGCCATTGATCTTCTTTTTCCCAGTGCTAGCTATAATTCTGGAGTGGCTGGGAGAGCTGGGATTCTGGTATGAGCACAGCACACTGTTGGGATCAGATCAGATGATCTAATGGGCCTTACTTTTCTGGTTTAAGGAGTGTAAAAAAGACCCCTTTTGACCATCATGCATATCCTCCTTATCAATGTGCTGCCATAGCTCAGAACTCATTTATCTCTCCTTGTCTGTTTGCTGTGGAGCTTTGCTTAGGATTCCCTGCTGGAGTGTGGTGTTCCATTTTAAAGTCTGGGTTTGGCTGACCTCAGACCCAGCTTTACTGTCCTTTTGAAAGGGTGTTCCTAGTGGCCATGAAAACCAGCAGACAGCCATGTAGACACACAGGCCTTCAGCCTGGTTGTTCAGTAGGATGCCTAAGGTTCCTAGGCTTGGGCATCTTCGTAATTCTGCAGGCTGGTGATTGTACAAGCTGTTTTGTCTTTGCTGATTTAAAGAGTTTATTATGAGAAAACTCTCCCTATAAAATACTGAGCCTAAGGTATGTTTTTTCTACTGTTTTTTTTTTTAAAGGCATGTTTGTGATTAATTAAAATTCTATGAAGACGCCTTTAGAAAGTCAGTATTACTTATAAAGTAGGAAGACCAGACAATTTCAAATCCACACTTGAATACAGTAATCATTGAGCATTTACCAGTGTTACCAGTTCTTGCCTGTGGCATTACAGTGGTCTCTCTAAGCATTTGATTTTTATTTTTTATTTCTTCAGTTGATAAAGAATAAAGTTCTATTGCAGTTAAATTCATTCTCCTATTACATGACTCTCATAAAATAACTTTTGCACTAGTGTAATACAAGTAATAAATTCTGTTTCTACTTGTAAAACTGCCACATTAATACCATTACTAAGCTATTTTTAAGTATTCTGAGGTGGTCCTAGTAGTTTCTTGTACCATTTAAGTAGGTATCTTTATCTAAAATTGTGTTTTAGACTTGTGAAATAGTCTATTTGAATTCATTAGTCTGCTTTAGGTTGAAACACACAATGTTCGAGGCCATTATTTTACCCTTGTGTTAGCTCAGACAGCAGTGGTTTTTTGAATTTTGTCTCCACATAATCCATGTTTTCTAACTAGCATTTTAAAAAAATGTATTGAGGATTTCATATAACTTCTAAATGTTAGTATTAAGAACAGTAGAGTTTAGCACTGGGTCTGGAAATTGGATTCATATGTTTTGTTTCCTGTACCATTGAATGACCTGTTTCTCAAACTTGGGGGAAAAAAATTACTTTTCACTGCCTTGCCTGATGCTTCTCTAAAGCTGTTGCAGTAGTATCTACTTTGTTTTGTTGAGAGTTCTACCTGAAGGGCATAAGAAAAATACTCTCAAGTTCTTTTGAAATAAGATACCTAACCTGAGTGAGGATGTGATGTAGTGGTTGTTTGTCTTTGTTATTAACATGTGTCTGGGATGATAACAACAAAAAGTGTATTTATTTTTAACAACTATTGATATTTTCCTGATTTATATCAGTAGCTGACTTTCTTTCACTTACCATGTTGCCATTTTTTGTATTATGAAATATTTTTACCTGCAATTCTGAACCTGCAGTTCAGAATGAACAGAAGTGCATTACTGATAAGCAGGCTGAAAGGCAAGAGCAGGCATTTCAGCTCTGCCCTGACCGTGGCACGTAGGGCTTTCTACCTGTTGTCTACACATGAAACCAACTCCCACCTTAGTGTTTGTCCTTTAATGATATTTGGCTGGAGGTGGAGGTTTGCTGTAACAAAGGCAGATGTCTGAAAATACTTTGACAGCCGTGGAATTGGTTTTATTTTGAAATTCTTTAGTAATCATGCACCTCAGGCTAAAAGATATCTTGGTTTCTGTGGTCATAGCATTACTACTGGGTTAGAATTTTAAGCAGAATTTCTAATTATACTGCTAAAATTATTATTCTTTAGGATTATTGGAAAAACTGTTGAAAGGTTGTTGGTTTGTTTGCTTTTAATTAGTGTGAGTTGTTAAACTATTTCTATGAAACTATGCTACCTAACATTTATATTGCATAGAGCTTGATTTTTCTGTTTGATTAAAAGAAAAAATCTACATCCGTAATATTTTAACCTTTTTTTTTGCAGTGTTTGCTAGTTCTGAGCCTGTGCCAGGATTCCAGGGAGACACCCTGCAGTTAGCTTTCATCGACCTCAGACAAGTAAGACACAAGTTGGTGTTTTCTATCCTTCTAATTTCCCCTTCTGACCAATGCTGAAGTTATTAAATTCAAGAACCTTTCATGGTTCTGCATTCCCATGTAATTAGTTGTGAAAAGCAGTTATTTGAAGTGTTGTTAGTGGCACTATTCCCTGTAATTTAGTATAAAACTGTTTCTCCAGTGTGTGGTTAGGGGGCACTGTGCTACTGGAAGTACTATTACAGGAATATTGGATTGAATTTTGGTCCTGACAATTTTGTGAAGATCCTGTGACACCTTTTTGCAAGAGTGTACGTGTCATCCTGTTGTGTGCTGGTCTGACTCCATTCTGAGCATTTGCTCATGTCTACAAAACTACTCTGGATAGCAGAATGAGGCATGGTATTATTTAACATTTCCTTTCCTGAATTTGTTACACAGAATTCTTTTAAACTGTTGGAAAGCAGCTTTATTCCAACTGAATGATCTTTATTCTACATAAAATTTAATTTAATTATATTTTAAATGCTGTAATATTGGAAGCACTTTTCCACAGATCTTGGGAAAGTTTTCCCAGACTATAATCTACTAAAATCTTTGTAAATTTGGACAGTATAACCACCATAACAAAGGATCTTCAAACCTTTTCATGTTTGAAGTTAGCTTTTACAAAGGATTTATTATTTCACAAAATTATAAGTGTAAGTATCATTTAAATAGTGAAATGGATAATTTACTGCACATGGGGGATCTTTACCCTTCTGCAGATGTTGGTCATATTTTACAGGGCCATTATGAGCCTATCAAAATCATTAAAAATAAGAGAAAGTAGAAAGAATTCTATACCAAATTATCTATATAGCAAGAATATTTTTGCTTTTAATAATTTTTAATAATTTGTTTTTCACAACAAGATTATTAAAGGGAATTTCAGAAGGAAAGATTCTTGAGGCAGAAGTATTCAGATTTCTCCTGGTAGTTAGAAAGGACTTCATTAAAGTGTGTTTTTAAATGAAAAAGTTAAAAGGTAGGGTTCTCTGTTAGATTCTTACAGTAATAGAATAATGAACAATATCTACAGTGGGATAAGTGTGTGCTATGTGAGAAGGATACAGGATTATGGCTACAAGACTTGTTCACGCCACAAGTCTCGTCTTGACTAGCAACCTTCCTCTTTTGGATTCTTTTTTAACTCTCTTTTTATTGTCAGTGTTAAAAGAGACTAAACATCTTCGAATTTGTACTTAGATCATTTCAATTGAGGGGGAAGGATGTTGAGATTTTGTCCCCATTTCTGTCATCCAGCTAATTGGAGTCCTTGCAGAGCCTACGTTTGTTTGAAGGGAAAACATAATTTCCATATATGCACGAGGGCAGGGTGTGTACATACTTGCTTCAGGAAATAAAGATTTTTGTATGTTTTAAGCACTACCTGGGGAGTATGTCACTTAAATAGGTATTAAGTTAGCAACTTATATTTAGAATTCTCTCAAGCACTTTACAGAGGATGCTCTGTAGGTCATGTGAGTTTGATCGACTTAATATGCTTTATAAACAGCAAAATTTTGAGCAACTCTCTATTGAGTTGCAGCTGGAGCTTGTAGATGTAGAACAGTTCTAGCATACTTGGTTTGGTTTTTACTATATTTTTGTGTGCATCACCAAAAGGTATTTCAAGCACACATCAAAAACTTCTACCATTTAATAAGGATTTTCAGTGCTTTCCCTCTTCTTATTTGTGATCCATTTCTGTCTTAATAGGGTAGATGACAGTTCTTTTCAAGAATACTTAGAAAGGCAACAGAGCCTTTTTCAGAAGGTTCTTATAAAAGGTCATGCTTCTGTTTTTTAGTTTGAATTTGATACTTCTTCATGAATTGCAGGATATGAAAGATAAGGAAGTAGGTCCAGTGGTCAGGTTTTACCTGCCCACCCGGACTGTGCCCTGAGGTCAAACTCCTGATATTGGCTGTTTGGTACAGAGGAGCTGATGACAGGTAGGGGCTGATACAAGGGGGAAAGCTTGAACCGTATCAAAGCTAAAAGGCAGGAGATTTGGGACTCAGTGAGAGACTGTAGCTAAAAGATGGATCAGCAGGATTGCCCTCTTCTTAAAAAGCAGCTGACCTGCAAGGGAAAAGACTTTATCGTCCTGCCAATCACATGGTTGCTAATGGAAGCCAGTTATCTCAACAACTGCTACTCTGTGCTGTTCTAGTGCAGTGTGTAAGATTAATGAGGATTGGGCAGTAGGACATTATAGCATGTTTTACTAACGAAGTAAAGTTACTTACAGGGAGCCAGCTTGGAAGACAGAGAGAGGAGCTACATGTGAATGATTACCATGTAGGGAGGAGCAGCTTTGAGAAGAATTGCCATAGGTATTTTCAACCTAACAGTTCTTGATCCTCTGTCTTTCCCTGAAGACAGTATGTGGCCAGCATGTTGCCCCCAGCAAGCCCACTTTCATTCTTCTTTCCACAGACATAGAAGAGCAAACAGAAACAGCTGGCACAAGGAAGAGTTGTGTCTAAGACAACAGTAGTTAGTAACAGGAAGCTCTAAGAGGACAGAAATCACAAAGGAGCAAGCACTTACCAGTGATCCATTTGAGCCACCTCTGTCTCTTTATACTATCCTCCACTTAGGCTTTTGTCATATTTAACATGCTCTTTAAAGATCTTTGTCATCTGAAGAAACCCTAGTCAATAAAAGTTTTTTGTGCTATTTTCATCACCACAGTGTCTCAGCATCTTACACAGGTGTCTTGGTGGACTTAGCTGATCCCACTTGATTATCTAGGAAGAAACTTGCAGTTCCAGCTAGTTTAGCAGGTAGAGAACTGGGGCAGATGCATGGTTCTGTGCAGCTGCAGTAATTATGTCATGCCTTATGCCACTTGTCTTAGCATATGACCTGAGGTCACACCTGTGTGCACCCTTTGACCCCACTTAAAGCCATTGAGGGGCCATCTCAGCGAGCCAATTACCAAAGTGGCATGTGCTACTTTATAGACTGGTCTCTGGCATCTTGTGGAGATGACCCAGCTCTCCTGCAACTTGCACTGCTCTCTGACAATCATTTCTTGCTACTGGCTGTGCAGAACCTGGGTAAATAGTGCAGTGGCCCAAAGTGAGGAGGGAATCAACTTAGGGGACTTTGCTACCAATTCAGATCTTAGGTCAATTGGAATTAACCTTCTAAAGTAAACAAGTCTTAGTTTGTCTTACTTGAATCATCTCTGAGGAGGAAGCACAGCCTCTGACATGAATGAGTTTTTTCCTAGTTATGATCTGTTCTTTAGTGCCTAAGACTAGGGTTACAGTTCTGGAATGTGAGGCAGTTTCTTGTATGTCCTGTACATTTAAGTACTATGAGGATAAGACATGAATATTATAATTTGTTTGTTATTTTATTAGAGAGTCAATGTAGTGTGTCGTGGACAAGAACAATAACCTTGTGGTAGGCTAAGAGTTCAACAGTTGCTGTCCTAGGCCAAATGTCCTGATTCTTAACCAAGTGGGTGCTAACTAATACCTATTCTTGAAATCATATTATTTATTGCAGAACTAAAACTAAGCTGCTAACATAGCTTGACTTCGTTTCACTTTTGACTTGACAAGTTGATCCTAATGTTACTGTCCACCATCAGCACTACTTAGGGGCTTCTTCCTCTACTATCTCATCTAGCTTGATGATTTGTGGAATTTCCTTGTTTTGCTGGCTTGAGCAGAGCTGTGTCTTATCTGTGCTCTTTTGTCACTTAAGTACATGTTGTTAACACCTTCCAGCTGCTGTCAGCGTTGGTCTTGCAAAGGGCAGCAGTCTCGAGTGAAAATGATCGTATGCTATTGGTAACTCCAGAGTTAAGCAACCACAGTAGCAGTATCTCCACCCACATGGCAAACTGAGTTTACAGTCGGATAGTGGTGTCCTTCAGATGGAAGACCAAGGGCTGTGATCCACAATGTCCATAAGCTCTGCTAAAGCATGGGGGGAAATTTTAGAAGATTTTCAGGAGTTCCTGTTTGTATTTTCTCAGTGTTTCAGATAAATTGTAGACAAAGTCATGACACAATCAATATGATTAATATAGAGAGTATTTTATTGTAGAAACATTAGAAGATGATAGATTTTTGTCAGACTTTTGTTTATGATGTGTGTACATAAGCATGTGTCACTTCTGTGAACTGAAATTATTGGTAGTATACAACATGTATTCCATCTGCAAATCGACACCTGATATTTAGAAGTATAATACATTTTCTTCTAATTCCGAATCATTGATAGTTTATTCGATTGCTTGTCCATTTATACTGGAATGTGTTTTCTGGTGAGAAATATTACTAACCTTGTGAACTGTAGTCTTCCATGCAAAAAATGTAATGTAAATTTATTTGAAAGAGGAAATTGTTATTACTACTTAATATAGCCCTCCTCTTTCTTCCCATTCATTACTGAGACATAGCATTGTCATTCTGATAAAAGTAACTTCTTGTAGGTAGGAACTGTGTAACAGACCACTGGTCTTCAATCCCAGGCACAGGATTTTCTGACACTAAAGGCAGGGTGACAGTTCAGTCTTCCCCACTGTTATGGTTGCAGTGTTTAATTTGAATTAATTTCCTGTGGCAGTAACTACGTTTCAGCTCTGGCTTGTCTCCGATTCCCAAACATGCAGCCTGCCAAAGCTCTTGCCATCTGTGTTGCCTGTGGAGAATGCTCTTGAGCCCTTCAGTAGACCTCAGAGAGTAAGTTGCAGCCTGTTGCCAAACCTGTTCACCGTAACTCTTAGAGTCTGAGGGCTCTAAAGGTGTGCTCTGGCTTCCTTTACAAGCTGCCAGCCCACAGAGTGCCTATGCTTTGAAATTAGTAGGGTACGCACACCCTGACCTCTGTTCTGAGAAAGTCTTGAACTGAAAAAACATCAGGAGTTTTCAAGAGGGAGAATCCCCAACAGTATGTTTAGGAGTTAGTCTTAAAAACTTCGGAGTTTGAAGATAAAAGTAAGACTTTTTTTCATAAGGCAACAGTTTGAATTTTTAATTAGAAAGTAGTATAGAACATTTCATCTTTTGCTTCCTGAGGGAAATGGTTGCTGAGACTTTCATCTTCACAGAGGCTCTTTCACAATGCTTACTGATCCCTTTCCCCCTGTTATGCACTCCCCAGCTTCTCTGAACAAGCAGAGGAGCATGTTACATCTGTAACATGAAGCCCAGCCTCAGGGTGCTATGTAATGGGATTTGTGCTTCTCTAGCTTTCAGTGCAATGCTGCTTATTTAGCTAAAGGAAGGAGCTCAGGTTTCAGACAGCAGCAAAGCAGGAGCTGCATGTCCCTGGATTTCAGAGCATAGATCCTCACTTTGCTGGAGGAGGAAGGCAATTCTTCCTGGACTTTCCCTTCTCCATAAATTGACTAAGGCAGGAGGGCTTCAGGCACATTGTGAGCAGAACAGGCACGAGTTGAGGTTCAATATCTCATATATTTGCATCATACAATGGTAGCATGGGTTTAAAATTACAAAGTTATTTGACTATGACTGCAGACAAAATGTACATTACCTGGCTTGCAGGAAAGACACAATATTTCTACAGAGTACTATATTCTTCCAAGTAAACAGGAATTCACACAAATGTGACAACTTGTTTGTAAATACTTATATTCCCCAATAAAGTCTCTTACTTTTGATTTCTCCTTTTCAGCTGTGTTCTGCAAAGCCTGTAGTTAATCACAATAGGCTTAAATCACAAGCTCTGTGTATAGATATTTGTGAGGAAGATCTCGATCAGTGCTCTGTACACAGAAGCAAGCTGGCTCATCCCTGGGATGGGATTTATACCAGCCAGCTGGTAAGAATTAGGAAGCTTGGGAACAAATGCACAGAAATTAGCAGCAGGGGGTCAAAAACAAGCATGGCTTTGGATTCACTATCTTGATAAGGATTTGCAGAATCAAAGCAGAATGGCAAGTTAGTAATTTCCTGATAGTAATGAAATTCTGACCCTGTAAGTGCCAGAAACTTAAAGCACACATGCTGGGTATTAGGTGCCTGTGTATTCTTTGGGACATTAAATCATTCATCAAATTCAGTGCAAAACAGGTTGTATCCAGCTCATGTAAATGCCCCCTTTTCAGCAGAGAACTGTAAATAACATGCTGATCATGTACCAGGTTTTTGCTCTAGATCATGGTGTACTAATGATGAGGGGTCATACTTGAAAACAGTTTTGAAAACCTCAGTGTACAAATGCTGTTACTTTGCTAGCTCTATCAATACCTCACTTAACAAAAATTATATAGATATAGCTATTTAACTTCAAGACACCCCATTCCATCTATGGCAAAAACCTTAAGTTGTTTCTCCAAAGGAAAGTATAGTATATTGTGCACAAAGGGCTGTATGGTGTAAAGGGATAATGTGTAAGCAGAATGCCATCTCTTCATTGACAGTAAGGAATGGCATAGGTACCTAAGCCACGGAAATTATAAAAAAATAAGAAAATTTCTTACTGTTTCTTTAAGCTAGTTAATTTAAGGGATACATTGTTTTGAGTTCTCTTACTTAACAAGATACACACAAGAGCTAAATGAGTGGACAACAAATGTGTATTATGTTTTTAGGAACTACACAGAACTTGGGAAGCACTTGACTCAGCTTGACTTGGAGACCTGCGGATAAAAGTCTTTGAATAAGAACATACACCTTACTTAGGGCATTTCATTTTGTTGTTAGGTGAATTTATATTTTTGGGAACTGAGACAGGAAATCATATTTATTGATCTCGTTTGTGCAGGTGAAACACTTGACTTAGAACTCTGCAGGGCAGTTTCATCTTCTAAATGCTACCTTCATGGAAATCACTGAAAGTTCCACTGGAGAGGTTGATCAAAGCAGATATGAAAAAAAAAGAGAAAATAAGAAGTTGGCAAAAGCTGCTGTCAAGACTATTTAGATAGACATATCTGAATCTCTGTGTGAATACTACCATCACATTTAATCAGCTTTAAGGTTTTCTTGGTCATCATTACTTTTTCAAGTCACAGTTTAGAAATAGTTAAATCAATTAATTCAAAACCTATGGAGCTGTTGTTATGATGTAAGTTTCATATATCTGGAAAACCTTTCCATTCAAGAAAGCTCATCCCATAATTACAGAGGAAATTCATATAAGATTGAGACCTAAATTTTATCCTTGGTAGTTGAAGAGAAATCCCAAGAATACTCTACATATAATGTTAGAACCCAAAGGCTTCTGTTTCCTTGGGCATGACACTTAATTTCTTTAATAACTGGTATGCTGTGGAACACTTTGTGAAGCAGCCATTTCCAATGGCCTTATGAGAGAAAGTACTAAATAAACTTCATCTGGAGAAGGTTTTATTCTTTTGCAGAAGGACCTCTTGGTAGGAAATTTTCAGAAGGTTCACTTCAAGATAATTTCTCAATTAACAAATGTCTTCCTTCAGTTAGAAGCTGATCTGTGTGCCTGTTATATTTGTAAAATCCTACTTACCCTTTGAATCACTGATACACTTTCTATTCAGTTGAAGTGACTCAATGAAATGAAGATTCTCTTTAGTTACTCTGCTAGCAGTTTTGCTCCCATTCAGTCCTTGCCTTTGTCATAAGAAATTATGTACATGCAAGGAAGAAAGATTTGGGTGCACAGCTTTCTGAAGCTTGTGAATACATTATATCAAGCTGTTGTCTTCCTGCCAACAGCCAGTTGCTGCAAGATCTCCACCATTGTGTCTGGGCCCTTCTGTAGCCATGAGTTGATGGATAAAGTTCAGTTTTGGAGCCCCCTCTCCCCAGTACTTCCTCTGAATTCTGTGAGATATTCTGTTCTTACGAGTAATGAATAAACATTGTTAATTGAGCAACACAAGAGAAGAAAATTATTGGTTTCCTTCGAGTTACATGTTATTTGTATTCTCTTAATGTTTCTAAGGCCTAGTGTCCCATCAGGGAGCCATGGAACTGGTAGCTATGTTAGTGTATTAAGTAATTTCTGCCCCAAAATCACTTATATTCTCCAGCCTTATATAAACTGGTAGTACCACTGGTATGTAGTATGTACTGAGCAGCACTACTAACCCTTTAACCCTACGGATTTGCCTTCAGTATTTTTTTCAGTTGCATCAATCAACATACTACAGTTTCATTCCTTTTCTAAATTATCTGTCAATCACATGCAGCAGACAGAATACCCCATTTTTTTCCTTTTGCTAGTTTCTTCTGTGAAAAAGAAAGTCCATCTCATCTTTGAAAGTCACTGCAGTGCAAATATAAAACCCAGTAAAATCAAAGGAATGTTTTACATCAGGAAAACAAGAGTTTTTCTCTGCCTCAAAACAGTAGCAACACAATGAAGGAATTGCATGCACTTAGTAAGGCAATGACTTGAATTGGTGAAGTGTAGTTAATGAATGTTTATTCATTTGGATCGTAATATCATAGGGAAAAAAGATCATATGTTCAATAGTGTTTGTATAGGATGTACCATAATGTGACACTGATGTGCAGGTTGCTGTCTTAGAACTGCAGAAATACAAATTAAAAGGTCTTATCTAGCTAGACTGCCTTCAGTCAGTCAGTGAAATTTGGGAGATGAAGTTACCAATAGCTGGCAAAAGAAATCATTGAGTTTCATCCTGGTTTGTTTCTAGTTTCTGAATGAAGTGCACTAGTTGTACTGTAAGCAATATGACTGAACCAGCATGTTCTTAAGCACAGCTTATCATGTAAGTTAACATTTATGGCTCTTATGGGTGTGTCAGGTTTGGAGCAATTTATACTTTTACAAACTGTGCTATTTTAAGGAATAGGAGAATAACAAAGTTCACATGGTAGATTCACATATAGATTGTGCCCTCCTTGCAGAAGACTGTCTAGAGCAATAATAGCAAATGACCAGTGCAACTTAAAAAACCCTGCAATTACAGAAAGTATTAATAAAGAGTGAATAATAACAGAAATGTAGAAATTAATCAAAATACGAGTAGATGGAAGTACTAGATGATGGAGAGAAAAAAGAACATAGAAATACAGGATGAGGCGAAAAAAAGATAAAAAGTCAAATTGTGTCTGCAAATGTACTTTATTATTCTTATATTTGTCTTTCTGTGTTTTTGATTTTCCATGATTTATGCTGAGACCCAGTAAGAACATTTCTTTTTTAAACAGTAGAAATTTGAAGAGACGTTTTTATCCAAAGAAAATAAAGGACTTTCAGTACACAGTTAATGGTGTTTAAAGTCCCTAAAACCATGGGCTTGCTTTATTCCCAGGAGAACTCAAGCTTTCCCAGTTTCAGTAGTGTGCCTCCAGGAAATTGTTCAGAAGGACACATAATTAGCCCACACTCTTCCAGAGTGCACAGTGTAACTTGATGCAGTTAAACCAGAAGACAGTTTTCATCTTTTGACCCTGTGTCAAATGTGTCAGTTGAGTAGCTTACCTGAGATCTGTAAGACAACATAGGCCATCAGATATTTTCCCGTAGAAAGGAGCATGCAGTAGGACACACACACAAACCCACAATTTTAAAATTTATTTACTAAACTTTTAAAACTTACTTATTTTCAAAGTAACAGAAAAGTGGCCATTGAAAGTAGCACGACTCAGTGCATTGAGATTCTGTTTCTTTTTTCAGTCTGAAGTTTAAAGAAAAATGTTTGCCCTTGCTTAGGATGTATGAAAAGGACAGAAGTGGCTCTTCAGGCACTAGCAAGATATTGAGTCCCCTGGAAGGGTGAATGTGATACTGTCATTCCAGTGCACATCCAAATGATAATTCTGGGAATGGTAAAATGTTTAACATGGTGTCTATGTCTGTCTTGCATCCAGTGACGTGCAGAATAGGTGAAAAAGTTCACAGTGAAATGGAATAATGTTGAATAACTCCTAAACAGAAATGCCCTGGTAGCTGTGTGGGGTGAGGTGGTGGTGGTTTGTGTGTATCAGGGGGGACCTGTGTAACTGGTAGAAAAGGCACAAGCTGAAAACTGAGTGACACTGTAAAACAGCCCTCATAGCTTAATTAAATAAAACCAATAATGCGATTTAAACTTCTTTGAGTTAAAATTACTTTAATAAGGGTGTTAATTACTAGAGGATTAACACTGCTTACATGTGATAATAGATCTGGTCAGTCAATAAAGGGTGAGAATAATGTTCGTTTAAGACGCAAAAGAATCTAGCACAGGATTACTCCCTAGAAAGGGATAACATTTCAAAGTGGCACGTAAAATCAGGGGAAGGTGTTTTTCAATTGCAGAAGGCATTAGATGATGAATTTTGCCATCATTACTCAGCAAAAGTTCCATGTGTACTGGGATCTGTTGGAGCTAAAATATGAAGACTAATTATTGCAAATTACGTATAAAATAATTTGTAATTACTCGATCTTCCAGGGAAATCATAAGAAATAATTTTTTAGATAAAAGATTTAAAGAAAATATTGTCTATAGGATTGAGGAGAAAATGCATAATCTAAAGGGGAAAAAAATCTAAGGAGAATAGTTTCTTGAAGATGTATTTCTTAGAAAATAAATTACATTGGATTATTGCTTTTAAGCAAAATGGGGTTTTTCCTAATATGTTTGCAAACAACAGCCAGAGGAGAAAGATCTTTTGCAAAAACCCAGTTTAAAAAAGGAAATTTTGAGGTATCCAGGTTGCAACTTGCTGGGCTTGGAAGCCTTTTTTAAACCAAGTTATCTAGACAACAAATTAACAAAACAAACCCAGGATTTTATTTGGGCTACAGTATTTGCTAAAATGTTTTGAGAGTCATTTGATCAATGTAAATAGGAAGTAAATGTTTTCTTGTAGCTGAAGAGGAAAGTGAAGGTTGTCCATGAAAGAATATGAGAATTTTTTTCCTAGTGATTTTGGCTTTCCTTTTAACTTGTCTCTATTTACATTCCTGAGCTACTGACTGCTGAATTCTTGTCCAGAGGTTCTCAGGTCTAGCATAGCTTTCCCTAAGGGATGTAACTTCATCTGCTATAAAGGGTGGTTATGCAGCCATACCCTGAGTGAACTACTTTGGAAGAAATAATTATCTGTTTACAGTAAACTTATGATGGCCATATCTGTAAGTATTTGTGTGTTATGGATTGCACTGGATTTTTGTTTCTGGATGCAAACAAAATTATGCTGTTTTGTGGCCTGTTATGTCTTGAATTTCAGTGGCTTTTCACATATTCTAGCTCAGCACCCAGGATCAGCTGAGATACTTTATTGAGCAGTTGCTGTATTTGTATCTGCTACCTGCAGAAGCATTTCAGAGAGATGCCTTGCATATAAAATTCTAAGTGTTTTAATGGCTGCTTAAGAGAAGAATCTGGCACACTGTGGCTGAAATTTTTTACTTAGATGTGCAGCTTTTGAGAAATGCACAGATGCTAAAAGAAACCAAACCAAAAGAAAGTTGTTAATTAAAAAATAAATACTCTGTTGTGTTGAACCAAACTATTTCCCCTGACCTGCTTTAGAACCTCAGGTTATCTCAGTGAAAATTATGTGATTCATAGTACACACTGTAGATCATGGACTTCTGTGGAGATTTAATTGCTGCAGATTCAAGAGTGCTCATAAACCTTATTGACCTGATGTACATCCTCCTGTTAAGTTGAATGAATCTCTGTAGCAATGTAATTTCAGCATACTTCATAGATGTAATTTTGTCTGGTGTTTTTTTTCCAAGTCAGAATATGACAAGAAATGACTGGAAAGTTGGGAGAGGGAAATGCCCTGTTCCCTGAATCCCTAGTTCCCAGCAGTGCCTTCATTGGCCATGTCCTGGGTCTGTTCTTGAGCTGCAGCTTCACACAAAGAGCTGAAGTCTTCTCTTTCTCTGTAAGCACAAAGCTGATGCCATGAGCTGTGCCATGCTCACTTGTCTTCCCATAGGCATCAGTTTGCATTTGCACACCAGGGCTGTGTATCTAAAGCTTCTTCCTTCAATGCTAGAAGTGACTGGACTGAAATTGAAACTTGGAGTTGTATACTTGGGCAGACCACTGCAGATGATTAGTTCTAGGGTACAGCAGCCTGACTGTCTAGATTAGATGTGTGTGTATACAAGGACAGTTTTGGGGTAATTAGAACCAGCATTTGTCAGATAGTGACTTCTTGTGGTATGGTGTATATGCATGCTTGTAAGACTGCAGGCATCTGGAGTTACTCTTATGGATAGTGCTAAATATTAAATGTGACAGATGGGACAAGAGTGTTCAATTCCAGAACACAGTTTGGAAGTGGAAGTGAGTGTATTTTTTGTTTGAATTTTATTCTAGTTACACCAGATTAGATTAATTGAAATTATACCTACCTCTGAACCAGAGAAGGTGATTAAAATTTAACTTTAGATTTTGAACTTTTAAATTACATTTTCATAGTGTATCTCAGGTAGATTTTTACAGGAAGGGTTGAGACTTATGATACAGTTTTAATCCCCAAGAAGCTTATTTTAGGATAGTGTGCCTCATCATATGCTACTTACGGCATTATTTCATAGACAAATTAATGGTTTAAAGCAAACCTGTTATGAGTCTAGTGCAAATAAAAAAGAAGTGCCTATAGAAAATTAAAGATCAAATAAGCTAAACTAACGTTTCTTTTTGGTAAATGTCAATATTTAAGTACTACAGGCAAACCTGTGTTTAAAAAAACAACCAGAAGCCAAGTAAAAATTCCAGAGATTTAACTCTGCTATATTAAATGCTTCATAATTTGAACAGTTGAAATTGTGTTTTCAAAGTCTGGTTCAGGTGAGAGGCAGATGGCCTGTTTAGGGGGGCTGCACTTGTCACCCCTGTGTGCTGTTTAAGCATGTACACCTCTGCGTCAGGAGCTCAAAACCAGAAAAAATGGTGAATGACCTGACCATTGCATAATACACAATTTTTAATCCACACAAATTTTGCCATTGACATAGTTTTATGCTTTGTCTAAAGGGACTTTGTGTACGGACTAACACGCTTGACAGGAGCAATTTGGCCAGAGCCCTGTGCCCTCTGGAGCCTGACTGTCTGCCAGGCTCCTGCTTTTCAAACTCTTCTCTCCTTCTAGACTCAAAAGATGGTTCTTTTGCTACTAGTCTAGCTTATTCTTTAATGATGAAGAAGAACACACTTCATAATAAACATTTTCACTGTAATTAAACAAATCTTCTTTGAAGAGGTATTACTTGTTGCTGTACTGGGTGTTTCATAGGGCCTAGCTATTTATATTTGTCTCAGAAACTACTTTTCTGTGTCTTCAGATGTTACATCTTGGGCTGCTTGAAGTTTTAATGGGATTTGTAAAATTATACGTTGTGAGTGTTTTTCTGGTTGTGGTAACAGCAACAAGGTTGTTCACGTGGCTTCAACAGCAAGTATTCTGTTTTTTAGGCAGGTCTAAGTTCATTTGAAGTGTCAAAAAAAAAAAAAATCATGAATGTAACAAGACCAGGCATTTCTCAAAGTGTACCGCAAGGTCCAGATTTTAGGAGAGAATTCTGTCTTTTGCAAGGATTTTTTCTTATAAAAGATATATGAACACAAATAACTTCTGTTTTCTCTTAGCATAGCAACAAATCCCAATGGTTCAGCTGTCATAACATTACACATTGTACGTTTATGAATGTGTTGAAGACTGTATCCCAACATTCAAGGTAGTGACAGATAAAATTTCACTTTTAAATTTAAAACAGATGGTAGCATTTAAATGCAAAATAATTTCATTCTTGTGAACATTTCAATGTCCCAAATTTAGACACAATTTCTAAATGCATGGTGCTTAAGAGAAAAAAGCAGGTTTTAATGCAGTGGCTTAAAAACGGAAAGACACTGCCTTTCTAACACAGACTATCCTTCCTTTGAAAATCCAGGGCTCAGTTTTCAAAGCATTGTCTAGGAATTTAGCCTGCGACCCCCATTGACACTAATGGGAATTGCATAGCTAAGTCCCCATAACATCACTTTGAAAATCCATTTGTTGTACCAATTCAGAAAAATAGCATAAACTACGGGGAGACATTCACAGATCAAGAGAGCAATGTACACTTTGAAATACAAGACCACTGTGCGTTACTCCAGTTATGCGATCAGTAGAGGGGATTCTGAAATTCACCACATTCACAAAATAAGTCACCAGGTCTAAATAAAACAAAATATTTTGGCAAGTGGCAGGCAGACTTGCTAACCAGGCTAACAAGATGTTTGTCAGCAGTAATGAACACCTACTGATGAAGTGATAATTGTGTTTGGTTGGTATGGTGTTATTCTACTGTTAGCAAACTGTCTTTTTTTCTTTCAAGCTAGACTTAGGTATCTACATTTTAAGTAGTTCTGTTGTTCTTTTGCAACCAAGAAATGCTCAGAGTAAACAAGACTTGTCTTTGTCCAGTTTTGATTCTGATCCTGGTCCTTTATGTTTTGTTTTCCAATTTAGTAAGCGCTCTCATGGTGTGCATGCTTTAATTAACAGGAGTATAACTTAGTGAATAATGATGGTGTTATCTTCATGGTCATGTAGACAGTTTTTGTTGGAAGTAAGTGTACACCTGTGTAACATATATTCATATATACTTGTGCGTGAAACCTAAGCAAAGATTTAAAAAGCGTTGTTGTTGTTGTGTAGCTGTGTTACTGCAGTGCCTATGAGTCCCAGTCATGGACCATGGCCCCATTATGCTGGGCAGAATATAAATAAGTGTTTTAACAAAAGAAAGACAGTGCTGCCTCAGAGTTCCCAAAGCAATGAGATTATAGCTCCACTGAAAGGTTAACATTATGTCAGAGATTATGAAATAGCAACAATTCTGGTTGACAGGCTTCCTTTTGGGTCCTAAAACCCATTTGTCCTTAAAACAAAGCAGGGTAGGTTGGTACAGTGTGAGCTCCTTGGAGTAGGAAATGTTGAGGACTGAACATTTGTGAGCGGCTTTTGTGAGTTTACTGTGTTAAAAATTAAAAAGTCACCTTCATGTTTGGTGCTTGTTAGCTCCAAAGCCCCATAAAAGTAGAAATAATTGAAATATTAGTGTGCTTGCTCTGTCTTTATCTTAGGGACTGAAATGATACATAGCTAGCAATAGTCTTTTTTTTTTTTCCTATGCCAAAAGCCATGCATCCTCAAGGAAAAAATTGTAATGTTACTTCTGTGTTCTTTCCTAAGAAAATATTGGGTGAAGCTTGCAGTTGTGTATGCTTGGCACTATTCATTTCCCAGAGGAGTTCACCGTATTCTAGGCTTTGGGTTTTTTTAATTAAAGAGGTCAAAATCCATTATATCAAAATTTCAAAGAATTTACCAATTAGCTGTAGTCTGTGATGCCCAGCAGGTGGCTTTTATACTATTAAAGGGAGATTGTTTCCATCTCTGATCAAAGCAAAAGCAAAACAAAAGAAAATATAGAATATTTTGCTGTACACAGTGCAAACCACATGCTGTGTAAATTATGTGAAAACTGTACGTGAGAGACTATTCAGTCATCCCACTTCGAGAAAAAGTTCTATATATTTTTACACTGGTCCTCACAAGGATTTCAACGGTAATGTCTGTCTGTTTAGATTACTGATTAGCTGAGAAGGTTAGACAGCTTGCTATTTCCTAAAATGAAGACTTTAGCATTTTTCTTATTTAAAAGTAAAAGTAAAAATGCACAATTAAGTAGATAATGAATTTACTAGAAGGGAAATTAGAAACAGCTGAGTTTGCTGGAATGTTTAAGATGCAAAAAAATTCCAATTTGCACTTTTCAATGAATCTAAACTTCCACGATTTTTGCCTACTTAAAAGAATGTTTGTGACCTTTTGACCCTTTTGTTATCCCTTACTCAGAAAGGCCTTTATTCTGTAAGACTTAGGTATAAAAAAATAAAAAGAGCATTAATGGCGTAACAGTCCTTTCTGATCACCCTGTGTAAGATGTTTATGCAAAGTGTCAATAGAAGCAATTGGCCTAACAGTGTGACAACCTGCTTTGCTTGGAAATGGGCTAATCTCCTGTTTGGGTTATCCAGAGGTCAGGTAAGGATTTCTTTTTTCGCACTCCCCGTAGTGCATGGGTACATAACCTGCAAACACTACAGGGCAGAAATCAGAAGCAATTGAGCCCAAGGATGCCACAAAGCATTTTTAGTTAATCCTGACCTGTTTGCTTTTCCTGATTTTTTTTCCTCTGCCTTCTTTTAGTTTTTCTGTTCTTGGTCCCATCCCAGAGAGTCTGTTTGAGCATATAACACATAATGATGACAGAGATTCTACCAATTTCATTATCTGCTGCTTCACTGTGTTGGTTTTTCCTTTTTTCTTTTTTTTTTTTCCCTCAAACAGGCATCATCCCACTCTTTTTTGAAGTTCACGTGGAAACCTACTTTAAATCTCAGTTTTTGAGGGCTGCCCCCTTTGCCCTGTCACAGCAGGCTGGAACTCAATAAGAGCTCAGGCAAGCGTAGCGGGCCGGGCAATGGGCCTTGGCGGGCTGCACGCTGTGAACTCCTGCCTCACTGAATCAGCTTCTGTGTGTTTTTATAACTGCCTTTTTTTTTCCCTGTTAATTATGCCCCAAGGCTGTGGAAAGACAGCATTTATCTGTTTCAACAGACTAAGCAGCAAGTGTTCTGACATGTTTATCAGGCAAATTGTACCTGACAAAAGGTAATTACACATGCAATCAAGTCTAGAAGTAACTGGGTGATTAGGGGTTAATAAACTGTTTCACATAAGAAATCTTCAGCTTGTGAGCAAGGAGAGTGGGCCAGAACTGACATAACATGACACTGATATATTAAAAGAATTACTTTTCTTTGGATGGAATATTTGACTTTACTGAAAGATAAGTAGAGAATTAAGTGTACAACTCAGTTTTATCTCCAGCTCCTGAATCACTGGTGCCATTTGTATGACCAAAGCTATTTGCTGATGCTCCTGCTGCTTCAGAAGAGATTCCAACTTGCACCATTCCAACTTTCACTAAGCTACCTTTATAATTTACAATTAAGATTTTTGTAGTATAACCAGCACAGTGTCTAATGGACACTGCCCCCATTTCCATCTGCAAAGCTCATGTCTCCTCCTTCTGTCTGTTGCTGTGCTCACTCTGTGCATAGCTATTTCCCAAAGTTGCCTTCTCTTCCAAGATTATTCCTGACAGTTGCCCAAAAGTAAAAAGGAAAGGGCATCTCTATGATATCTGAGGATGTGACAAGAGGCTTAAATGTCATTGAAAGGGCCGGATGGTCGATTCCAGCAGTTCCCAGTGCACAAAATTCTCACGTAATTACAAGATGGCCTAAATACAGGACTATGGCTGAGCTGCTCTGAACTTTAGGTAATGCAATACAAAGCTTTAGTGAGCAGTGATAAAGAGTAATTTCTATTCAAACACGCCGTATCACCTAGATACTGGGGAGAAAACTAGAGTACTAACTTTGAAGAATAGGTGCAAGTACCCTATTTGAAATCAGAATTCTGTCCCTAGAAGTTTAAGATATTTTCCTCTCATAGTATCAATATTATAATGTTTTGTCTTAACTGATCCTATTAGCTAGCAAGGTCTTCCAGTAGGAGCATAGTTTAGTATCTTTTAAAATAAGTCTTCCAATTAAAAATAGCAGTGTTACCTGTATAATGTCAGAAATTACTATAAACTTTTACGTAAGTACCCATAAACACCTTTTGTTTTCCAAGTGATGTTTATTTCTACAGAGAGACCTAATGTTAGACATAAAAGGCATTTAGAAAATACCTGCACATGAAGGGAAAATTACAAAATCAAAGCACTGTAAAGCATAATTCAAAATAAAAATGCAATACAGCAACCAGAGGCTTAAGTTACCTATAATGTTAGAAGTATATATATGACTAATAATGTAATGGTTTGGGAAAGCAATGCTGTTGCACATTCAGTAGAAGAAACATGCTGCTCTCTGATCATCAGCCTGATGGTTCCAAGTTGGTGGATGAAGGTTCCCCTTATATCACACCTTTAGAAGAAGCAAAATCCTCTAAATAAGGTGGAAGTGTAGACTGTATCTTGTAAATGTAAGTAGACAATTTATAGGATGTTCTGTGTGGTATACAGGAAAGGCTAAAACTTGTTCTTTTTTTTTTTCTTGTTCCTTTTTTTTTTCCACAGTGACTCAGACACACATACATCTCTGCAAATTGTTCCTAGTCAGAAGGGAATAATTGCTCCTTGCTCCTAGGGAAGCATATTCTGCTTCATTATAAAATACTTGGGTATAGTATTGCCTGTCTGAGCTTATTCTTATTTTTCATGGTTATTACGGGATAAAGAGCACAGCAGTGCTATTGTTCTTGGGTAGCAGAGTACATATATTTCGTTTATTTGGTGCTTCACAGTGTTTTGGCTGCATGATAGGCTAGTTCTGACTGAACACCCTTGGGTGGCTTCTTATGTGGGGCTGCGATTGCCTTTCTGTCTGAGGTTTTTCTCACACATGTTAACTTAAGAAAGATGCATGTGCAAAAAGAACATTTTTCCTATGGTAATTTCAAGGCAAGCTGTGCATAGTCTAACCTTAAAGGAGTTGCAGCCAGTAGCACCAGTATGATGTGATACACTCCATGGCTTTTGATTTTTGAGGCTGGGAAATGTTTATTGCCAGGACCTACTGTTTGCCTGTATTTATCTTTGACAGTGTATGCCAGTGTGGGGCATTCCTTGTTAGACAATATGTCTCATTTTCAATTACTGTCTCAGTAATAGTGAAAGCTTTAATAGATAAAATAGTAGTAGGGACATGTTGCTTTCACTTGGCCTTGATTTGATCCCAGATGCTGCAGTAAAAACTACTGTCACAGAACCAGCAAACTGTCCTGTGGTTCATGTACATCATATGCCTGAGACAGTCCCACTTTTTCTGTATCAGGGAGAAGAATTAAAATTATTAATTTAAATAGGGCACACATTTGTGTAGCAAAAGATGGTGTAAATCAGAAAGGAACAGAGCAGCAGAAATTAAAACAGGTTGGTGAGTTAACACCTCTGCATTGTTGCTGAATTTGGTGTTGTGTTGTGCTCAAGTGAAGCTTTGCATGAATGGATTGAAGTTAATTCCCACCACCTATGTGGTGGCCCTGGGGCCAGTGTGTCATTTCTGCTAGACTGTCCTCTCTGCCACTGGCTGCTTGCCAACCTGCTCCCCTCACAGAGCGCCTGCACTGGGCTGTGCATCCACCGAGCCTGGGGGCCAGGGCAGATGCAGGTGATAGGAGTGGCCAGGACACAGATCCCAGGAGCTGCACAGGCAGCTCTTGCCCACCCCACAGCATGCAGTACTTGCTGTCCAAGCCCACTGCATACAGCAGTATGCCACGGTGACAACTGTGCTGGTGAGTGGGACAAAATGCACAATGCATAATCGTGCACAGCAGCACGCTGGTCTCCAGCAGTGTCTGCAGCTCCCTGCCACATTTAATCCAGATCCAGGACATGATTGTCATACTGCAGCCCCTGAACAGATGCACAGATGGAGGGAAGGGGGCTGTGACTGAGTGGCATGTGTCATTTGATTGCATGCCTGGGCCTTTGAGCTACCTGCCATGTGTCATGACAGCTGCTTGAACTTAAGAGATTTATTAGCATGAAGTTGGTTGTGTGCAGCTCTTTGACCATGCATGGAGCAGGGAAGAAGCTCTGGGTACATCACCTTTGCCAATAGTGTCTCTTCGGGTGTTCATTCTTTAGGGCCAGGACTGTCTTGGAGTGCACAGAATATGCTTTGTGTTCTGTGTGACATTTTTTTACCTCGTGGTGAAAAACAGCAGGCTTCATGGTCTGTTTAGAGCCCTACATGCTTACCTGTGTTTGGCCAGGTGACAAATGTGGTGTAATCTTCCAGTCATCACTGTCACTGAGATTTCCCAGAGCCATGGCACAATCAATTGAGTCAGCCATTGAAAGCATCATATGAAACTCACTCCTGCAATATTGTCAGGGAAGTTTCTTTGAACTTGTCAGCACTGTAATTGTGTCAGTTGTCAATGGCTTTGGGCTGCACATTGCTAGCAGGATACCTTTAGATACCTTTCACCCATGTGAGCTTCAGGGTTGTGTAGGATTTACCCAGAATCCTCAATTTTAATGGTACAACAGGGATAAGAAATGAAATCTTTCACTTCTTACTCACTGAATACAACTGCAGGAGCATTGGTCCATCCTTAAGGACCATGTCCCATGTGGAACCCATGACAAGTAGCACTGTAAGTAGCAGTAAATTATTAATCACCAGATTATGTAGTTTGGGTTCCTGTCAACTTTAACCTCACATCTTGTCTTGTGCATCTGCCTGTCCTATCTTTCCATTCTTTTAGTTGTGCTTTAAAATGCTCTTTTTTTTTTTTTTTAGCACAACTCTTTTGGTTGTGCTAAAAAATAAGGACTGGGCACCACAAACTGTGTAACATGGGTAACAACAAGTGATGAGTAACATGCAGTAGCAACTGAAGCTGTGAGTTTCACAACTGAGTTACCAAGCCTTCCCAACTCTGTTTGAATGGTGACTGAAGGCGTGTTCTCAGCAACTCAGTAAAATTGGTGGGTTCCATCTTGAGAAAGGGCTTTGTGGGAAAGAACTGTTTGAATTTAACCTTGGTGGTTATCATGGGTATCTAGTCAGCAGAGTGAAGTTGCCTCCTTGGACTTTAGGTCCTTTCATCCCTGTGAAATAGTTAAATGTAAAATGTAATTGTTGCTGAGGTTTGTAAGGGTCCCTAAAGGTCTTTGGGATGACAGAGCAGTGGGTGTGTCAGAGGTCCGTTATAATGCAAGGAAATGTTGCTACCTAGTCCTAAAAGATTGCACTACAAATAAGGAAGGAGTAATTAATTAGAAAATTCTGTGTTTAAATTAGACACTATATTTGAAAGTAACATAAGAAAGTGGTTTAGAAGTGGAAAAATTTGCAAAAGAGAGGCATAGGAATGTGAATCTGGGAAGACTGGATGCTTTTATTCTGTAAATGAATTGGTGTTATGATTTTGGGCATGAGCATTACTGGACTCCTCTGACAGTTTATCAGGCTGAGAAATTTGAGTAAGGCAAGTGGAATGTAGCCTGAGAAGTCAGAAGAGCAGGCGTCTGCTCCGCTTCTGCCTGTGGGAGCAGGGGCTGCTACTGTCGTGTCCCAGCTCTAACAGCTCTGGTCTGGCTTAGCAGAAGCAAATGTTTGAAGTGAACGGTTCTTCCTTGAGACAGAAAAATGCTTGCAGTAGTCTGTTATATTTTTTTCAAGTGGTTTTGTTACACAAAATCCCGTTCCAGCCCACCTTTCCAGCATTACTGATTCAGCAGGTCTCCAGGCAAGCAGGGCTCTAGGCTACACTGAGGACCCAGCCCAGTGGAGGAGCCACGGGCACTGCACGCTGGGGCGAAGTGTTGTTAATGGTTCCCAACGCTTTTTGTAACAGTAGGTTTGGCTAACACGGGACAGCCTGAGAACAAGCCCTTGTTAGCCCTCAGCAGCAGGACAAGGCCAGGCACCAGACGCAGGGGGAAGCTGGGGCGCCCCGCCATTGACGTCAATGGCAGTGGGGCCCACTGGCCCGCAGGTAGCCGTGGGAAAGGCATCCCCGAGCGGGGCTGCTGTGCCCTGGCCCCTGGCAGCCTGGGCAGGGTGCCCAGCGGTGCCTGCCCTGCACCCGGTGATGGTGGAGGGGGAATTAGGCTTTCAGGGCTGTGAGGGTGCTGCCTGCTGGAGGTTTGGCATTGCGTCTGATTGTAAAAGCAGGCTGGTTTATTGTTGAACAGCAGCTCTTAGATTATGAGTCCAAGACCTGATTTGAAACAGCCAAGTGTAGTACTGTGCTTGGGGACTTTTTGTTTGTCCAGTGATGTATTTGGGTTTGTTTGGGCCAGAAGTGTGCCCAGGGCTTGGCTCTGAGTTTCAGGGATCAGTCATAATGGAGACTGCAGCCAGGAAGCCAGGAGCTTTTAATTCACTTTAATTCGACTACCTGAACCTCGTTTAAATTAGTGTGAGAAGCAGCAGACATGAGCATCCTTGTCTTGCTCCCCACAGTAAAGCAAGTTCCTAAATACTGAAGTGTGAAGCCATTAGCATCCCCTCCTGGGGCCAAACCTGCACAGCCGAACACGGAGGGACGTGAGGGACCTTAAAGAAAGAAATGGGCAGGTGAAGGGGGGGTGATGGCTGGGCTCGGCGGGGGGCTGCTCCGGCCTCTCTCCGCAGAGCCTCCCCGCACTCCCTCACCCGCCTCTCCCCCCGCAGCTCCTGGACCTCTTCATGGTGTGGGACTGGTCCACCTACCTGGCTGACTACGGGCAGGCCACCTCCAAGTACCTGCGGGTCAACCCCAGCACGGCCCTCACGCTCCTGGAGAAGTAAGTGCGGGCGCTGCCGGCGCGGGGAGCGAAGCGGCGCCGGAGCCGCCCTGCCGGGAGCGGCGGGGCCGGGCCGCGGGAGCAGCCGGCGGCTGCCCGAAGTGCCGCTCCGGGGAAGGGACGCGCTGAGCTTCGGCCGTGCTGGAGCCGATGCGAGCGTTTCGGGCGGGCGGGCAGGGCACGTTACCGGCAGCCCGGTACCAGCCTGCTTGTAAAAGCCGCATCAAAACACGTTGCGGTTTAAATACTCTTTCTAACAATGTTTTCTCTCCTCTCCTGCCTGCGATGAAAATGTCTTTTTCAGAGTTCACAGAGGGTACGTATCACCTATATTGTTACAAAAGATTGTTTCTGTAATTTACTTAATTTCCCGAATTTCGTTTTTATATCCGTTGGTGTGGGAAATCAGCAATATAGATGCCCGTTATTGACGGTGAACAAAATTCACCCATTCGCCGAATCTGAATTTACCATGGAAGCAGATGATACTAACGGGTTTTCTGACTTGCTTCTCTCCTCAGACAATTGGTAGGATCAGGGTCCAGCTGAAGGGGTACTTGCTTAATATTTACAGGTTATTTGTGAAGTAGTATTTGTTGAAACGAACACATTATGCACTTCTGCATTGCAGAAGTTTAATTTAAGAACACATAGTGAACAGGTTTTGTAATCTTTCAGTTCTTATTAGCAGAAGGATCAAAAGAAGAACCGTAGTAAACCAATCTAAATATTCGGATTTTTCCTTTTCAATTTACGTTTCTAATGTGTTTGTCATTTGCTTTTTTATTTCTCTAGAATGAAAGACTCCAGCAAAAAGAACAACATTTTTGCTCAGTTCAGGAAGAATGACCGTGACAAGCAGAAGCTAATAGAGACTGTAGTAAAGCAACTTAGGAGTTTAGTGAATGGTATGTCCCAGCACACATAGGCCTCTTAAATCGACAGAATCTCATCACACCAAGAGGTGCTTCTTACCCACTATTTCTACTAAGCAAATGGTGATACCAGTTAGGGCTTTTGTTTAACCGAGAAAAGGAAAAATGCAGTAGATAGATTGTACATGTAGTCTTCAACAAACAATTCTTTGTACGTATTTTTAATGGGTCGAATACTATTTTGTATATTGTAAACAAATGGTGAAAAATAAGGTTGTACAATAAAAACCAGCGCAATCGTATTGTACATGGAACTGCTGAACTGTAAATATGTTATTTAAATATCTGCAGATATGGTGTCCAAAATTTTGCTCTGAGTAGGAATTATTTTAGAAATGATCTCTTAGTTGCTGTTTTCTGGTTGAATCCTAATTTAATATTTTTAAGCACTGAGATACTTGTGTTTCAGATGCTGCTTATTGTTTTCCTGCATTAAATGTATATTAGCCCTAAAGTGATTGGACATAATTTTGTATACCAGGTTTTGTAGTCTGGAGGTATGAAAGGGTCTTCTGATTTTTAGTACCTTTGAAAACTACCTGAGAACTAGACTTGATATCTATTTAGCATTAGGACTTACAGGCTTTGTTCTCCAAAAGGGTTTAATCTTGAGGTTGTGAATGTAAATAACCATTTGATTTCTTTATAATGTGACATGTTGTTTCGTTTTGGTTTTGTTCTCAGGGTTGCTATTTCTCACTGTACTTTTGTAAGATCTCGGGTTCTTTATCCCAGGTTCAGTAAGGAATAGGTTTGCCGCTGTTAGTTTTGTGCCGCATCTGTTTGTTAGTTCGAGCTTTCTCCTGCCAGCCCCATCCCAGCGATTAGCATTTTGTCCCACTACCGGTCTCGTTGTACTGTCCCCTCTGGCTGTTTTAGACACTAAGAGAATGTCTAACAAATACAAACCAAATGGAACGTGTAAAAATAATGTACATTTTCGCTGTATTTTTAAGTTATTGACGGTCTAAATACAGTAATATAAACCTCACCCATATTCCTGTTTAATTTCACACACCGAAACACACCTCGGAGCTGGTTTCGCGGGACCTGTGCAGGTCCCACCTCATAGGTGATTTACCCCGGGAAGGGGCCGGGGATCCGCGCGGCCCCGACGGCGGGGTGCGGGCCGGGAGCGCGGCAGGACCGCTCCGGCTGCCGCTGCGGGCCGGGAAGCCGGGGGCGGTGGGGCGGGCGGAGCCGGGCCGGGGCGCTCCCTGGTCCGGGAGCCCGGAACGGGACTCGCTACCTGGGCAGGCTGGCCCGAGGGGGCGGCGGGGGCCGCCGGCGGGGCGGAGCGGGTGCCCCGCTCGCAGGAGCGGCCGTCCCGCCCCCGGCTTGGGGCGCCCGGAGGAGCTGGGCGGGGGCGGGAGGGGGCGCCGGGCCCCAGCCCCGGGGCTGCCCCGCCGCCGCTCCGAGCCCCTCGGCCGCTGTCCCCGGCCTTCCCGCGCCAATCACCGCACTTGGCCGCGCTGCTTAAATATGCAGCGGATACGTCATCTCCGAAGGTGGATCGGGCGTAAGTGGCCAATATCTATATAAATGTGGCCGAGGGGCGAACCGGCGGCAGGAGGCGAGCGGGGCCGGGCGGACAGCAGCCGGCAGGGCCCGTCGCGCAGCGCCCGTAGCCGAGTGGCGGGGCGCCGGCCGCCCGTGCTGACAGCCGCGCCGCCCGCCCGGCCCCGCCGCCGCTGGAGGATGCCGGCCGGGCCCTCCTGGCCCGAGGCCGCGGCGCTGGTGCTGCTGGCCCTGGCTCTGCTGCTCATCCTGTGCCGGCACCTGTGGGCGCTGCGCTGGAGCCTCAGCCGAGACCGCGCCAGCGCCCTGCCCCTGCCCAAGGGCTCCATGGGCTGGCCTTTCTTCGGGGAGACTCTGCACTGGCTGCTCCAGGTAAGGCGCCGGGGGACGGGGCGGAGTGGGAAGGGGCTGGTGGGAGCCACGGGCTGACCCGCAGCTCGTCCCCAGGGCTCCCGCTTCCACAGCTCTCGGCGGGAGAGGTATGGAAACGTCTTCAAAACCCACCTCCTGGGCCGGCCTGTGGTGCGGGTGACAGGCGCTGAGAACATCCGCAAGATCCTGCTGGGTGAGCACACGCTGGTCAGCACACAGTGGCCCCAAAGCACCCAGATCATCCTGGGCTCCCATACTCTGCTCAGTTCCACTGGTGACCTGCACCGCCAGCGCCGCAAGGTGAGCCTCACAGCCGCCCCGACAGGGCACACAGCCCAGGCGGCATCTCCGGCCCAGCCCTGGGCTTCCGGGGCATGTGTGCTCCTCCTGCTTTAACTACCTGCCTCTCTTCCTCCTTCTCCTAGATCCTGGCCAGAGTCTTCAGCCGTGCCGCCCTGGAGAGCTACCTGCCGCGCATCCAGAAGGTTGTGAGCTGGGAGCTGCGGGGCTGGTGCATGGAGCCAGGCTCTATCGCAGTTTATTCCTCCGCTAAAACCTTAACTTTCCGCATTGCAGCTCGCATTCTGCTGGGGCTCCGCCTGGAGGAAAAGCAGTTCAAGGATCTGGCCAAAACTTTTGAACAGCTGGTGGAGAACCTCTTCTCCTTGCCCCTCAACATACCCTTCAGTGGGCTGCGCAAGGTACTGCCGCCTGCACTGCTCCCTCTGCCCGGGGCAGGGCCTGGGCTCTGGCAGCACAGACCCCCTGTCCCTAGGCCCACCAAGGGACATTTCTGATGGGCCAGGACATCTGCAACACCCCATTCTAGGTCTGAGGGCTTGATGTCTTACCTACCCTAGCCAATTCCCCTTCTTTCTGCACTTCTCACCTGCTCCTGGCTGTCTTTCAACACCTCTGGGCACTGGCTCCAACTCATTGTACAGCGTAGGGCTCCTCTTCTCCCTCATCCCATATGTTGCCTCTGGTGAGTCCATCATGTCTGACCCTGTCCCATCTTATCCCATCTGAGCTCATGTCAGCCCATGGCAGAAGGGTGTGTGGGCATAAGCACAAAGACAGCTCGGGCAGTCTGGGAATTTAAGACCCTCTTATGGTCCTCAGTCCCTTGTAGTCCAGCAGCCCAAAGATAACCCAGGGAGAGGGACAGTCTTCTCTGCCTTTTTCAACCTGCAGTTTCTTCCCTGCTGCTCTGCCCCTCTTTGTCTGCCTTTCCACACTCCTGCTCTAGGTATAGGTCCTGTGTAGCATTCTTCCTCTCACATTTTTCCCTCCTCTGGCTTTGGGTTCTCCACCCTTACCACAGCTGAAGTCTCCTGTCCACTTTAGTCCCTCATCTCTTACTTTCACTGTGAGCTCTGCCCGGTTGGTTCACCTTACCCAGCCAATTCCAGTGCTCCCTCAGCCTCCCTGCTGAGCTCTTCATCAAAGATCTTGTTTTCCCTGTCCAGTTTCCCTTTACAGGTTGTCACCAGTATGAGCTTTCATCCCCCCTGCCCTCTTTTAGGTCAGCCAAAGCCTGTCTGGCCCCAGGCCAACATCTTCAACTTGCCTTTAGGTCCCCTTGTCTTTCTTCTCACTCCTTGCCCAGTTTACTTTGTCCAATCCTTCCCATCTCAAATCTAAGCCTTTTTATCTTCTTCCCAATATTTGGCCATGGCCATTTTTAATTTCAAATTTCTGGTCCTTCTGGCTTTTGCAGGACACATTTTTATAGAGAGTTGTACACTGTGTGATTGCATCCATCCCACTTTGCAAATGCATTGCTGATCACTTGATGCGATGAATGTTTTACTGCACTGGAGTGCAACACACCTGAAAATGATCTGACTGTGATTAATGTGTCTTTATCCATTATACCCTTGTAAAACCATTCAGGCCTTGCTGTCTGGACTCAGTTTTCTTGTTACCTTTTCTTGTCCCTTGGAATAAGCTTCTTTTGGACCTGACACAGCTGTAGATTTGCACAGTGCAGATGCCTCTGAACTTGCTAGCTTGAGTTTACTGCTGTCTTTTCCTCCCAGAGAGTTTCTTGGGACTTGTTGCATTTGATTCACAGCAGCAGGGCAGCAGAATGTGCAGCATTTCCCCCCAGACTGCTGCCTCTTGCAAGGCTCTGGGGCTGGACAGCGCATTAAACAGTTCTTGCTGTTACAGGTCCTGGGATTAAGGATCACTACACTTGGTTTCCCCTGGTCTCTCTAGAGAGGGGGGCAGTTCCTAAGGTTCTCTTGAACTGTGTGTGCCTCTCACAGGGAATCAAAGCACGGGACATGCTACATAAGTTTATGGAGAAGGCTATACAGGAAAAACTGCAGAGAAACAACCCAGAAGACCACAGTGATGCTCTGGATTTCATAATGAACAGTGCCAAGGAGCATGGCAAAGAATTCACCATGCAGGAGCTAAAGGTAAGGAGAACCTCTGCCTTGCAGTGCCACTCCTGACTCGGTGGCTGTTTAAGAGACATGGGCTGAGGGCCAGGAGGAGGCTTGTGTGGGGACCACCCCCAGCTGCTGGCTCCTGGCCCCCTCTTACCAGCAGTGAGGACACCAGCTCCTGCACTCGGCACACTCTTATGCCCTTGTAGGCTTGTGTCTCTTTGCATTGGAAGGGACTCTTTTAAAAGGGAATGAGTGCCCCTTCTACTTTTCCTCTTCATGGCCACCAGCCTTCAGCCTGATGTAGGATACTGGTAGGGTTATGTGGCTGTGTTAAGGCTCTGCACGTCTGTGCACTCAGTAACCTCCAGGACACTCTCTTGGAAATATTCAAAGCTACTTGTGTGCTTCTCAAACACAGCCCTGTTTTTTGTTCAAATGTTCTGGAAAGACAGTTTTCTCAGAAATTTTCCTAAATACACTCTGATTTGTACTGCTGCCATGAACTCACCAGGGCCCTTGAAATGTAAAGGTCATTAAAAAGATATTGCTTTACCAACAATACTGGTTTAAAATATTTTAAACCTTGGGAAGATTTGAAAAACCCATCCTGCATAATAATGTTGTCACTGGCTGGGTGTAATGCTGCCCATTCTGCCTCCCAGGACAGGGACAGTACTGGTAAAGAAGCTTGGGAATATCCTGCCTTCCAGTCACTGGTTCTGCTGGTCTTGTAGAAGCAAGGAGGGAAAGTTGTGATAGCAGCTGTGACACAAGTTCTGCAGCAGCACTGTCAGAGGTTGATGCAAAGAGCATAAGGGCTGTTATTTCAAACCTAAGAGCTTGCCCTAAATTCCTTGCATGCTATTGAAATGTCTGGGGGTTTAATTGCATGTGGTGGAACTGAGAGGTTTCTTTTCATCTATGTCTGCTACCTTGTGAATGTAAAAATTGCTGCTAATGCCTGCAGGAGGTGTGATAGGGGTTGACAGGAATCTGTTGTTCCAGGGGTTTTATTTCAGCTGAAAGATGCTCTTGAGAGCTGCTCTTTGACAAAAGCATCTAGACCAGCCAATATATGACGCTAGGGATGGTAGCAGAGTCATCTTTGTTACATTATCCTTAACTTTATCAATTTGAACCCAAGTACCTTCAATCTTCAAGTGTTCTTCTCTGTGTTTGTGGCTTCATCTCTCTAGTACCGGTTGTGTCAGAACAATTTAAAGTCCAGACACAGTCATGTGAAAGGAGACTGCTCTGTGTCCCTAGTGCTTGCTTCTCTTGCCTCCCCTTGCTCCTCTTTGCTCCTAGGCTGGAGCAGTTAGTCCTCTGTAATACCAGTCAGGTTCCAGGCCTTCCAGGGGTACAGCTCCTGGTACTCCTGCCTTTGGCTTCTCCTTGGCTTTTGTCTCTGGCCTGAAGCCTCAGCACTCCCAGCCCTGTGCTGTGGAGCCACTGGCACCTTCAGATGGTGCCGTAGGTTTGAGCATTATGTTTGCTGTCCGAGATATGTCATGCCATGGATGAGCTCTGGGCAACCCTTAACTTTTGGGAAACTGTTTGGATAAGTTGGTCAGAGGGTGCTGCAAACAGCCCCCAGCAACCTGGCATGAGCTGTTCCATATAGACCGTGCAGACAAAGGCTGGGAGGCTGTGAGGGGACCTTGGGCAGGGCACATGGTACAGATTTGACTGTGCTGTGGTCCATCTATCTGAGCTGATTAAATTCCTAACTTGTTACAGATACATCTGCTGTGGAGATACTGGGAACTCTGCTGTGCTTCAGACTGTGCAGCTTGAAAAGCAAGTCCTTTGCCTGGTGTATGCTCCCTGAAGTGCTTCTGGCTACAGCACTTCCCAGGCTGACCTGCTCTAGCAGAGAGGTCTTTATGCTTTTGGCTCTTGCCTTGAGTTCCCTCCCAGATAAAATCAATCATAACTGGAGATGGATCAAATGCAACCCATTTTAGCTGCCAGCACATCTAGAATTTGTGCATAAACCACTGCCCATATCCACTGCCTCGTCAGAAAAGTAAAAGCTGGGTGCAGAGGGGAATTGGCAGATGATGATAAAAAGCATAATACTTGAAATGGACTTCACTCTATGTGCTATAATGCATGCTAAAGTGCTGCCTTGAAATTGGTAAATCTTGTGAGGAAAACTCAGAAGAACTGGACTGGAGGTAATGTGTATTCATTCCAGCTGTGGTTCTGCAGCAGTCATGTGGCAAGTGGATGTCCAGTTCATACAGAAATACTTTGGTCCCTGCCAACCCAGGATGAGTGCAGGTTTGGGGAGAGCAGAGTGGAGGCCAGGGCCCCCTGCACAGGGGCAAAACCTGAAAAAGGTGAAAACAGTCTGAGACACAATCATTTTGAAATGTTATTCAAACTTGTCATTTTTATTCCTCTCCCAGGAATCAGCAATTGAGCTCATATTTGCTGCTTTTTTCACCACGGCTAGTGCTAGCACCTCTCTGATCCTCCTGCTATTGAAGCACCCCTCAGTGATTGAAAAAATAAGGCAGGAGCTGATGTCCCATGAGTTGTACCAGCAGAGTGAGTGCTGCCCTGCAGGACCCTGCCTGGACACCCTGACCCTCCAGAGCAGGGACAGAGAGAAACCACTTTCCCACCCCATGGCCAAAGACATTCACAAAGAGCAGAGCCAGCCCCCAGCCCCATTGGAGGAAGATTCCCTCCAGCCCAGCTCCCTGCTGGAGCCCACTGTCCCCCGGAGCACCCCCTCTGCTGGCCCCCAGCTCCCGGCACCAGCAGGGCAGAGCTGTCACTGCGCCGCAGATATCAGCCTGGAGAAGCTGAGCCGCCTGCGCTACCTGGACTGTGTGATTAAGGAGGTGCTGCGAGTGCTGCCCCCAGTCTCCGGAGGCTACAGGACGGCATTGCAGACTTTTGAGCTCGATGTAAGTGCCTCGCACTCCGGCAGGCTGGTAAAGAGCTGCTGCCTGCCGTTGTGAGCAAGCACCCTGTCCCCCACAGCGGTGGTGCTCGGCAGTGGAGCTCACTGGGAAGTATCACCCAGCAACCTCTGTGGGTCCCACTTGGGCTGGGGAGAAAAGGAGCTGTACAGCAGGTGGGCAGTGCAGCGGAGCTGTCTGCTCCAGTAGCACAGGTATGTGACAGTCCTCTCCTCCCTCTTCTCTCCCTTCCCCAGGGCTACCAGATCCCCAAAGGCTGGAGCGTCATGTACAGCATCCGTGACACACACGAGACAGCTGCTGTCTACCAGAGCCCCCCCAGCAGCTTTGACCCAGACCGCTTCAGTGCCGGCCGGCCGGAGGCTGCAGGCCGGTTCCACTACATCCCCTTCGGTGGAGGGGCACGGAGCTGCATCGGGAAGGAGCTGGCACAGGCCATCCTCAAGCTGCTGGCCATTGAGCTGGTCAGCACGGCCCGCTGGGAGCTGGCCACCCCTGGCTACCCCACCATGCAGACCGTGCCCATCGTGCACCCTGTCGATGATGGGCTGCAGCTCTACTTCCACCCCTTGCAGCCCAGCCAAGGCCACGAGGCCTGAGCCAGTGAGGGGTGCACTGCTCCCCTCAGCCCTGGGGCCGATGCCCCTCCACAGCTGCCAGGAGCAGGTCTCTGCTGTCCCAGGCTGGGAATGCTACTGGGTCACTGCCGAACAAAACCTTAAAGGTCTTTCTATTTTTCCTTTCCTGGTGTACAGGCTGGTAGGATATGCAGGGTGCTGCAGTAGGCTGTCCTACAGAGTCCCACTCCTGAGCACTGGAGTAAAACCTGCTGAAGCTGCTGGCAGGGAGTATATGCCATGGGGGCTCAGTCAGCCCCTGCCCCATACAGGCCCCCAGCTACCAGGGATGGGGAGCAAAACTCCCAGACCCACAGCTAAGACTCCCAGGGTTATCTCCTGTAGGTGTGTTATAGGAGAGGCAGGACAAACATCCTGCACACTTGTAGCTTTTTAGATGAAAAAAGAGAGAAGGTGGGGGGGCTCTGCAGGAAAACACAAGCCAGAGTTGCCCAATCCCAGGCATCAATTCTAGATAAAGTAATAGGGTGTAAAGTGCTTTTTATTGTAAATATTTAATCTCATTCATGCACTTCCCATTAGAGCTGGCACAAAGAGGATATCTCTCATTCACCAACTCATAGTAGCTGTGTATGTTGTACTTGAGCACTGTGCTGCTGCTCAGGGTCTGCCCTGAAGCCATCTCTGAGGTCCCCCCAGGATATTCTCTCCAGCCACAACCTGCCCATGGGATTGGACTGAAGCAGGGGGAGGGGGCTTTGGGGAACAAATGTTTAGAAAGGAGAATATGTTTCTGAATATGTCTGATTTGTGGGAGAAAGTCCCTTGTTCCTGATGATGCTTTTCACATTGCAGAGGAGACACAGGCCCTGTGGTAGCTGGCTGGCTGGCCAGACTGACTGTCACCTCTGTCAGCCCAGCTCTGCCAGGGAAAGTGTCAGGACAGCAGTTCCATGCATCCATCCAGGGGGTGGTACCCGAGGCTAACCATGGGTGCTGAGGGCACCCTTTTAGATGGCTTTTGAGTACCCCTACAGGATATTTCTCTCTCACGTAAAATAAAATTGAGTCCTGTTGTTTGTGTATCGAGAACAGAGCTGGGCCCAGGTCCTTGATCTGCAATTACATGTTTATACATTTCTTTCAGTTTCACTTCTACTCCCCACTGTCATGCATTCTGTGTGAATGCAGTGGGAAATAATCCTCCTTGTCCCTCTAGAGCATCCCATGCCTGATGGTGTCGTGAGCTCTCTGTGAAGAACCAGTTTGACCTGTGAGGGCCAAAACATGGCATGAAGACAGTGTCTTTGGAAAGGCTCTGGGGAGCTCTCCAATCTCCTGAAACACTATCATCATTCTGCTTTGGTGCTAGAGATGGCCTTGCCCTGGCCAATCCCCCTTGCCTGTCTGTGCTGGGGCACTGCAGCAGGGCATGTGCTGGCATTTACTGTCGAGGGCTGTGCAGCGACCACCACACCACCTCGGGCAGAAACCTGGCTCCCAAATGTGACAAGTCAAGTCTGGAAGAGGTTGAACTGCCGGGCTGAGTTAAGTGCTATTGGCAAGTCGACCCTGTAGTGAACCAGAGTCTCTGGCCCTTCTGACCTTGTCCTGAAAGGTGAATCTTTTTGCCTATCAGAGGTGAAATCAGTAGATGGTGGCTGCAAGTGGCAATGATGAACTTTAATTAGCAGGAGCTGCTGGCTGGCTGAGACTGCAGGCGATGCAGGGTCTCACCACGGGCAGGGCTGGGCCTGCAGTGTCCGGCACCCTGTGCAGGAAGGTCAGGGCTCCTCCAGCAGTGCACTTAAAAATTACCCTGAGTGCCAACAAGCCCGCTGAAAAATGTAACATGAATCTAGTTAAAAAAAAAAAAAAACACAAAAAGAAACTGATAAACTGATTTTGTTTGCAGATAAACACAAGCATTTACAAATGAAGTGTAATAATTGTTACTTGTAATCAAAGTTTGTTCATATTAGGCTGTTAATTTCTTGACCCCCTTCCAAGATGTTTTTAATTATCCCATTCACTCTTTACCATTTGATTCTTTTCAAGCCGATGGCTGGGGAATACACAGCTGGGAAGATAATAAAGCCTTCCTGTGGCAATTATCGGTGCTCAGGCCACCGTATCTCGTTATTTTGATAGACAGTGAACTTGGCGCGGTTGCCGGCCGGGTTCACGCAGATGTCACGGTCCGTGTTGTAGGTCACAAGCAGGTCAGCGCCCGGCAAGGGGAGAGCGCCGGGTCAGGGCGCGGCCGCCGCTCCCGGCCAGCGCCGGCCGGGCTGCGCGGAACCGGCCGGGCCCGCGGCGAGCCCCGAGGGGCTACTGCCCCCGGGGCCGGGGGAGTACCCTCCTGGGCAAGGGGCTGCAGAGGCGGGCAGCCCCGCTCCAACAAGGCATCGTAAGAAGAGGGCGGGTCTCGTGTGATGCGTTGATTGTTAGAAAAATAATAAAATGTGACATCACCCTCTCCCCTACATAGACACACACACACAACTTCCAGCGTTTATTGAGCTTGTCTGGGAACAAGAAAGCAAAACAGGGTAAAAGATAAAACCCGTAAATAATAAAAAAAAAAGTGTATTGGCAGCAGCCGTGTTCGGCGGAGAGCTCCGCGCCCCGCAACCGCGGTCCGCGCCGGCACCAGCAGCGGCCTCAGGCAGCGCAGCCCTCCCGCTGCCCCGCTCCTGCCCGGAGCCGCCGCTCCCGTCCCGAGAGCAGCGCCGGTGCCCGCCCGCCAGCCCCCTCTGCGCCGCGGCTGCAGGCGGGGTGCCCGGCCGTGCCGAGCGCCTCTTCCCGGGCGCGGCAGCCCCGGCGGGATGCCGGAGAGCCTCAGGCGAGGGCGGGCAGTGGATCCCGGGGAGCTGGGAACGGCGAGTTTGGTGTTTCCTTTCCGCGCTCACCTTCTTTTCCCTCGGTGACCCGCGCTTGAACCTGCATCGGGAGGCTGAGACGGACTAATGCCGGCGGCTCCTTCTTCCACGGCCGGCAGAAATACAAGCCGTGTCTTTCGAGGTGAACCACGGGACAGCGGCGGCTCCTCCGCCGATGCGCTGGCACAGCTGCGGCTCTGCTTAGGGAGTCTCCGGGCTGCCCCAACACGGGGGACCGTCCGCTCCTGCTGCCCCACGGTCCCGGCCCGGTGTCTCCCGGGTCCGGCCGCTATCTCGCCGTTCCCAGCCGACGACGGTGGCGGGCGGACGCAGGAGCTCCGCAGAGTGCCTCGGCGCCGGGCGGTAGCGCCGCGGTGTAGGTGACTCCGGACAGCCGGGCTGCCGGGTGCCGGCGCGGGAATTTCTGGGTGCAACCGCTGGTCTCGAAAGAGCATCGGCGATAAATCCAAGGACCAGGAGGCGGTGGTGGCTGACCACCGGCTGTCAGCTGTCGGCGGCGTTCCGCAGCCAACTCACCGAGCGCGGTGCAGGGTCAGCGAGCCCGGAGCCGCTGCCGCCGTCCCCGGCAGCACCTTTCCTTCATCGGCAGCGGTCTGCGGCGGGTAGGATGCACTACGCAAAGCAAATAGTTAAAGATTTCGAGGGGAGGAGCCAGGCCGCAATCCGCAATTAAAGATGAACTTTGGGTGAACTAATTTATCGGACCAAGGTAGGGGTGGGCAGCAACCTGGGAAGGGTATAAAAGGCGGCCCGCGGCGAGCCCAGCCCGCGCACTCAGAGCTCCCGGGGGGCTGGGCGGGAGTCGCTCCCCAGTCATGGGCTTCTCCGCCCTAGTCGCCAGCGCCCTGTGCACCTTTCTGCTGCCCCTGCTACTCTTTCTGGCTGCCGTCAAGCTCTGGGACCTGTATTGCGTGAGCAGCCGCGACCCCAGCTGCCCGCTCCCGCTGCCCCCGGGCACCATGGGGCTCCCCTTCTTCGGGGAGACGCTGCAGCTGGTGCTGCAGGTAAGGCCAGGCGATGGCGCGGGGAGCGGAGAGGCGCCCCTCTGGAGCCAGAGCTCCTCGGGCGGCAGGGGAGGGAGACGAGCGGCAAATTTGACAGGCTCCCGTACCCAGGTGGGAAACAGCTGCTCTCCCTGCCTCTTCCTCTTATGCTTTCTAATTTTTTTTTTCATTCCTCTCCTCTCATTCCCTATCTAGAGGCGGAAATTCCTGCAGATGAAACGTAGGAAATACGGCTTCATCTACAAGACTCACCTCTTCGGGCGGCCCACGGTCCGGGTGATGGGCGCCGAGAACGTGCGGCACATCCTGCTGGGCGAGCACCGGCTCGTCTCCGTGCAGTGGCCCGCCTCGGTACGGACCATCTTGGGCTCGGGCTGCCTCTCCAACCTCCACAACGGGCAGCACAAGCACCGCAAAAAGGTACGGGCGGACGGCGGGCGGGGAGCGGGCGTGGTCGCCTCGGGCGCGGCGGCTGAGCCTCTGTCCCGTTCCTCCTCGTCCCCCCGGGCAGGTGATCATGCGAGCCTTCTCCCGGGACGCCCTGCAGCACTACGTGCCCGTCATCCAGGAGGAGGTGAGCGCCTGCCTGGCGCGGTGGCTGGGCGCCGCCGGGCCCTGCCTGCTCGTGTACCCCGAGGTGAAGCGCCTCATGTTCCGCATTGCCATGAGAATCCTGCTGGGCTTCCAGCCCCGCCAGGCCAGCCCCGACGGCGAGCAGCAGCTGGTCGAGGCCTTCGAGGAGATGATCCGCAACCTCTTCTCCCTGCCCATCGATGTGCCGTTCAGTGGGCTCTACCGGGTAAGGCTCGCGGCGGGCCAGGGCACGGGGGATCGAGGGGGGAGGGATGGCAGTACCGTCTAAGACCCGACTGCTCTCCCCCCTGCTTGGTCAGGGCTTGCGGGCACGCAACATCATCCATGCCAAGATCGAGGAGAACATCCGTGCCAAGATGGCCTGCAAGGAGCCCGAGGGTGGCTACAAGGATGCGCTGCAGCTGCTGATGGAACACACACAGGGTAACGGCGAGCAGCTCAACATGCAGGTAAGGTTCCTCAGGACCGGATTAATCTCTTTCCCTCGGGCTCTCTAAGTACGTCACACTTACCTTGTGGGGACAAAAGGGAGATGTAGGAGATGCTCTCTCTCCCGATGAAATAAACCAGCTAGTGTTGAGGACTAGGGTGCAGAGGCTGCAGTCAGGCTGTTGGATGGGGAGACATGTCCACAGGGAGCATAAGCACCACCAGCCACCTCCATCCAGACCCCTGGGTGTCTGTTCCAGTTTGGGAATGATGTACAGCACTGCAGTGGTTGAGTGGTAGAGATACTATGTTCAAGGCCTGGTTTATGTCTCTTCTATCCTTTGTGTAAGGAGCTGAAGGAGTCTGCCACAGAGCTGCTGTTCGGGGGCCATGAAACCACTGCTAGTGCTGCCACGTCGCTGATCGCTTTCCTAGGGCTCCACCATGAAGTCCTGCAGAAAGTGAGGAAAGAGCTGCAGGTCAAGGTTTGTGTCTTCCCTAGAGGCATTTCACAGGAGGGGGCAGTGGGAGGAAGGTACTCGAGGACAGGAATCCCAGACAGGGCTCCCTTTGACCCAGGTGGTGCCCTGCTTTTAGGGGTGTCAGGAAAATACTGCTTGTAGCTGAGGGGCAGCTGCTTTGCCGTGCCAGGAGCCCTGGCTGGGTGGTTCATGAATGTCATGGCAGCATTTTCCTTTCTAGGGGTTACTGTGCAGTTCTAACCAAGAGAAGCAGCTGGACATGGAGGTCTTGGAACAGCTGAAGTACACAGGCTGTGTCATCAAAGAGACCCTCAGGCTGAGCCCGCCTGTTCCTGGAGGATTTCGGATTGCACTCAAGACCCTTGAGCTAAATGTAAGCAAGGTTTGGGCATAACTCCTCAGAGCAGCTGCAAAGTATTTTGTGTTCATGTAGCCTGTCTGCTTTAGAGTGACCTGCAGGAAGCCAGGAGGGGAGGTGGGGTGCACTGATGTGTCCTGTTCTGTAATTTCACATTATTTAACACAGCAAGGTGCTCCACATCCTCTTTCTGTTCTTTTTTTATAGGGTTACCAAATCCCTAAAGGTTGGAATGTTATTTACAGTATCTGTGATACACATGATGTGGCAGATCTCTTTACCAACAAGGAAGAATTTAACCCGGATCGCTTCATGTCTCCATCTCCAGAGGACTCCTCTAGGTTCAGTTTCATTCCTTTTGGTGGGGGCTTGAGGAGCTGCGTGGGCAAAGAGTTTGCAAAAGTCCTTCTAAAAATATTTACAGTGGAGTTGGCTCGGAGCTGTGACTGGCAGCTGCTGAATGGACCTCCTACAATGAAAACGGGCCCCATAGTGTACCCTGTGGACAATCTGCCTACCAAATTCATAGGTTTCAGCGGCCAAATCTGAGAAATCAACACTCACCTCCAAATGGATTTCTATACAGCATTTAATATGTACATAGTAATTTTTTATAGTAACAAAGGCCTTTAAATATTTAAAACTTGTAAATGTACAATAGTTATTTATGTCTTCTAAGTATTTCAAGAGGCTATGATATTTTTCCCCCAAGCACTACAATTATGGGTCTCTGATTCATAATTAGATAATGTTATTTCTATAGAAATAAGTTTTCCCCTATTTAAAAATATCATTGAGAGCTGGCCAGCTAAGTATTTGAAGACATTTCAGGATGGTGTATGTATTAAGAAATATCCGAAAAGCATTCAAAACAATAACTAGCTACTCATCCAAATGACCTGAAATGGTTATTGTTTGAGAATGTTTTCAGTATTATTTGTGTCTAGATTGTATGTTTAATGTGTGAATTTTAAGTTTGATAATAAAGTTTATTTTTGATGATCCTCTATGAAGATCTGTGTGTATGCTAGAGAGTAACCTAATGGATGTGGCTCTAGGGTTTGAATGTAAAGCCAGATCTGCTTCTGTGAACGAGGTATTTGCTATTTTGGTGTTCCTAACTCTTCCCTCCTTCATGTGTAGTTGCTCATGAGTAGTTAATTTTTATAAATTTTAGCTTGTAAATGCAAGAACAGTACAAAACTACATGCTTGCTGAAAACTGCACGGAGTGATGGCAAGTGCTACAGGTCTCCTTAAGAAGCACATCATGTTGAGCCACAATAAAAAAGAAAGAAAAGGAAAGCAGAATAATGTCACATAAGTCTTTCTCTGGAGCTAGTTGAGGAAAAAAATCCATAAATGTCCTCTCCTCCTGTATTACTGCTGACCTGTGTAAACACACCACTGAATCTTGTTCTGTGTTGAGCTTGCTGGCTATGAATCTTTCCTTACGAAGGTGTCTCTTATCAGCTGGTAGAGCAAATAAAATCTGCTTATTTCTCCTTGAAATGCAACAGCTCTGACTAGGTCAGAGATGGAGCATGCATTTGGTTTAAGAACTTCTTTCCTGGAATTCAGCAAAGTGAAAACTAAAAGGCAGGCACTAATGTGAATTGATTAACAGAGAATCAACTGTTGAGATGCAATTCCCCGGGGTGTGTAAGCAGGGCAGATAAAATGCCCTAGGCATGACCCCTATTTTGGCTTAACCATACGGGGTTTTGTGGCCACCCCTGCTTACTACACCTATTAGTCTTCCCTCAAAAGTCAAACAACATAGTCTGGCTCTATAAACATCTACAAAGTAAACCAATGTGATTCAGTGTCATGAGCACTTGTAGCACCATATAGAATAATTAAATGTTTTGTTTGCTTCTGGAAAACAGTCACTTTTTTATTATGTTATCCCAAGATCAAAATTAAGGACAGAGCTAAATTGCCCAAAATAGCTGCAGGTGCTTAATGGCATCTATGAAGTTTGGAATTTTTTAAAAGGGTGTTTCTATAATGCATTTGATATGTTTCCAGCAAGCATTTTAAACATGGGAGCTTCTAACATATGGCTTTAGATACAGCCTACATATAACTATCAATAGTTTTTTATATTCAATTTTTTGTAGCCCCAAAATGCATTCTTTTTAAATTACACCTGAGTCTTCTTGACAATGTTTAAAATCTTAAATATTTTCTCCTGTGCAAACTTCTCGTACCATTGTGTTTCTCAGAGACTTGACAAATAACCTCAGTTTAAGACCCTTTTATTACCAATATAGTGGTGGAAAATTGCAAACTTTGATCCTGATTTGGAGGTGATCTGGAGTCTGGAGAACAGCAGGACATTTGTCTTGGTATTCTTTACTAACATTTTCTTCTGTAACATCAAAATATTCTCCAAATCCAAATAGATGTCAATATTCTTTAAATGTTTTGTTTGGTTTTAATTAAACTCTTTTATATGTGGGAACTTTTTGCATTGTCTTCATATTATTTTAGTTTATATTTTATTTTTATAAAGAATGGGAACCTAAGTGCTGTCTGGAGAATACAAACACTTTCACAGTGTAAGTCTAAGGTCATACATGCAAGTCTTTCATTTTTGGTTTTGAGTCAAGTTTGCATGGCTTTTATGTTCGAAGAAGAAAAAAATCATATACTTAATTTGATTTTGTCTGGACATCTGGGGGCACATCCTCAGCTGCTGTAAATCATGACAACATAACCTATGTTAGGTACTGCCCCTGTAATAATTTATCTCTGTAGCTAAGCGGTCTGTCACTGCTGTGCAATTTAGGCATCCTGGAGCTAGCTTTAAACAAGCTATCCTGAGAAATGGTAGCAGTGCAGCTACAGTAGAACGGAGCTCAGTGTGGGTTAATTGCTAAAATATTTGCCCAACTTCTTGAGCAGGTTTTACAACCCCTGCTAATCTCCTGTATGCAGCTGTATTTTGACAGCTTGGATGCTGGCTGCAGACCAGTTTCAGGTGAGCTCTGCTGCGAGTGTAGCTTTGCCTGCTCAGCAGAGTCTGGGGTGGGCACATGCTGAGGCTGTGGTTGCTGTTTAGGTGCTTCCTGTCTGCTGCACCCCGAGCCCCCACCCCTCCTGTAATGCTGGGTCCAGGAACTGATTTTGTTGAAAAATTGCCTATCAAAAAACTAATTGCTTTTTGGGCAGATCAGGTCCTCATTCCAGCTTCCCACATGAGCATAGTTTGTGCTGGGGTGCTGCACCAAGACAGGAGGAAGGGTATTTCATATTCCTCCTCTTGGTTAGCCTGTTATTTGAAAGAAAAATATTTGACCAGGTCTCTCTTCGAAAAATTACACACAATTTAGAAGGTGCCGTGCTTTGGTCCTGGAGTAAAAAGCCATGATTTGTATGTAGCATGCTGGTTCTTCCCTGAGGGTGAGGTGAGTTAATAGAACCCACACTTCTCCTAAAATCATGTAAGTAACAGCTTCTGCCAGCCAGCATCTCTAAAGCTTAGAATTTCTGAGGTATCTGTTCAGTGCTGAGTGTGTTGCTCTTAACAACACGCAGTTGTATCTATTCTTTAATCAAAAGGACACTTAAGAATTACACTGATGTAAATTGGCATTGAGGAATGCTACTTGATAAATCAATACTAGATTGAAAGGTATGAATATTTTAAGATAAGATCAAAACAAGTAAAAGTGAATTTTGCTAGTGGTTATATGACTAAGAAAAAAAATGCTGACAACTCATTGGAAAGGATTAAAAATAACTTGATTAAGTTTATTTATTTTGTCCTTCTGAGACAAAGACATGTTACTTGCATGTTGCTTTCAGCAGTTGAGCTGGGAAAGATTTTCCTTTGTTATCATTCATAGAAGCACCTATTCAAGGGACAATATAATTTGAACTCTTGTCTGCTTAAGGCTTTAAATTTTATTTTATTTTATTTTATTTTATTTTATTTTATTTTATTTTAT